>JACXGK010000113.1:137050-161786 GCA_016801125.1 Novumbra hubbsi | reverse complement strand
TTAGTACTACGTTGTTTGTACTGGCAGCGAGCCGGCGGAACTGGGGTGCTTATGTAGGGCACTGATAGGGGTGATGGGGAACAGGTGTGTGTGGTTGACGTAGGTGCTTAGTGACTGGTGCGTGCAGACGCACCACATGGCCAGCAGAGGGCGTGCTGGGACCAGAGCTGGGGACAGAGTCAGGGCGGAACCCTGACAAAATGACTCATACGCCTACACATTGACTAAGTAATAGCACTCCCGGTATACAGTCAAGTATAGTGCCGTGTTCCTGTTACTTGTATCAATGTATATTTATGTTATCGTTGATTTGTCTAAATTTCCTGCATTAACTATTTTCATGGTCAGTAATAGAAAACAATCAACTTAAAATGTTGCTCTGAGGCACAGCGGCAGCCGGCAGATCAGAGTGACCCTCCCAGAAGTAGTCTTCAGCTGGACGGTTTGAGTCACTGTCTCTAGTAATGCATTCATCGTTATCAGAGTGACCCTGCCCGAAGTAGTTTTCAGCTGAACTGTTTGAGTCACTGTCTCTAGTAATGCATTCATCGTTATCAGAGTGACCCTGTCCGAAGTAGTCTTCAGCTATACTGTTTGAGTCATTGTCTCTAGTAATGCTTTCATCGTTATCAGAGTGACCCTGCTCGAAGTAGTCTTCAGCTGGACTGTTTGAGTCACTGTCTCTAGTAATGCTTTCATCGTTATCAGAGTGACCCGGCTCGAAGTAGTCTTCAGCTGGACTGTTTGAGTCACTGTCTCTAGTAATGCATTCATCATTTTCTCCTTGCAAATCGTTTAAGGGGAAGGATTGACACAAGAATGTCGGAAGCAAAAACATCTGACCCTTACATTTTTCCTGTTCAGGATTTTAGGCCTGGTTTAGTCTGCTTGCTGTCTAGATGTTAAGATGTCTTGGTCACACTTTGCTCAGAATGTTTTTATATAAAAATGTATATTAAAAGAAAAGATTGATTTGGAAAGTTAACTGAAAGGAAAGAGTGCTGTATTGAACCATTTACAAGAGGAGGAGAAGTTGGGGGTTGGAGAACTGTCTCTGCATGGCCTCTGTCCTTAAAACATATCAGTCATTGCTTCACTACACCCACCAAATGTAAAATTGGGATTAAGGTTTATGAGCCCTTTGGAATTACTGGTGTACCTGTATATGGCTCCTAACATATAGTCTTAACAATACATAAACAAACTGTGATTGCACCAAAAACCAAACATTTGTACTTTTACGTGTAGACATTGAACACATTGGTCAAACATAAACAGCATAGGCTGGTCAAAGTCCATGCATCATGACGCAGATTTGTTTTCTGATCACGATGGGCCATAATGGTCTGGTTTAGTCCACGTACTGTCATCGACCTCGCTCAACCTTCCCCACCCCACTTTGGTGTCGCTGATACCTGACAGATCTTGCAACACCTAAAAAGATAGTTTAAACATTAGCTAACAACATTGTGTGGTATAGCAGTGTTTCAGTCAAAGGCAGAGTTCAGTGTGGCATGCACTCATTGGTTAACGCATGCAATGTATGAGCTGGGGAATACACCCAAAGTCTAAAAAAAGAAACACTAATGTTTTTGGGGGGAGGTACAGTGGCAACTGCTGGGAAAAAAAGGAACACACCTCTGACACTTCTGCCCCACCTTCATTTCTCAACCATAAACAAATAGCTGCCTAACTGACAAAAAACCCTTCACAAAAAAATTCACGGACAGATAATCACAGTATAACACCAAGTCAATAAAACTTCAGGGACAACAATCTGTCTGGTTAGGAAGCATAAGCGATTGTAAATCAATTTCACCGGTTTTGGTGCAAATGAAAGTGACAACAGGTGCACCGGAGAGGCAACAGCAAGACAACTCCCAGAAATTGAGTGGTTTTGCTCTCTATCCTCCCTGACTGATTATTCTCTTGTTTTGCACTTTGCTAGTGTTCTCATCACTACTGGTAGCATGCATGCAATTCAGGTTGCACAGGTAGTCCAGCTCCTCCTGGATAGCACGTCTATACGTGCCTTCGCATGAAGGTTTGCTGTGTCTCCCAGTATAATCTCAAGAGCATGGAGGAGATACCAGGAGATGGGCCATTACACAAGGAGAGCTGGACAGGGCTGCAGAAGGGCACCAACCCAGCAGCAGGTCAGGTATCTGCTCCTCTGTGCAAGGAGGAACAGGAGGAGCCCTACAAAATGACCTTAAGCAGGCGTGGAGGTCATGGTGTTTGCGTTTCTGGTCAAGCTGTCAGAAACAGAATCCATGAGGCTGGCACGGGGGCCTGACATCCTTTATTGGGACCCCTGCTCACATCCCAGCACATTTTCATTCACTAAGGAACACCAGAATTGGCAGGTCCTCCTTTGGCTCCCTGTTCTCTTCACAGATGAGAGCAGGTTCACACTGAGCACATGACAGATGTGGAGTGAATGCCATAGTGAATGCCATAGTAAATGCCATAGTGAATGCTATGCTGCCTGCAACTGGTTTGAGGGTGGGTCAGTGTTGGTCGGGTAGGCTTATTTTTGGTGGATCGCACATACCTCCATGTGCTAACCAACAGTACTCTGACTGCTCTTAGTTTCTAGGCAAGTTTTATTGCTTCTTTAATCAGCACACCCGGTTTCAGGGTCGCAAACATAATTACAAAGGAGTTTTCTGATGATCAATCAGCCTTTTAAAAGGATTCATTTGGATTAACTAACACAATCCCAGTAGAAAACAGCAGTAATGGTTGCAGATAATGGGCCTCTGTACACCTATGTATATCAATAACATCATATCAAATTGATGTTATTTTAGTGGACAACAATGTTCTGTTCACCCCATCTTCATTGTATAGTTTCAAATCCAAGGTGCAGAAATAGGAACCAGAAACAACAAACCGGTCACTATTCAAATATCTTTGGACTACACTAAACAATTATTGTAATCCAGCTGTATGTCTATTTACCAAAATAAATGTTTATTGAAGTTCCTGTTGGTTTGACTTTTCTTTTTTAATACAAAATTTCTTTCAGTTGTAGAAAACATTATATGCACAAATATTTGGAATCAGAAGTGGACAGTATTATCTGGACTAAAAATAAACATTCATAAAAGTCACAGTACAGTTTTCATTTGGAGGGTTCCCAAGTTGGTTCTTCATTACGTGTACATACACCCGCATAATGTCTGTATACAGAATATTATAAATTGCAAGTCAGTTGAGGAAATAATGTACAGTAGTACCTTTTGAAATCAGTAGAAGGTGCAATTTGCTTAAACTATAAAGACAACGTAAATTATGTTAGTGATGTTTACAAAATAATATATAACATGATAGTCATGTACATTTAAAAAAATAAATACAAATTCAATCAATCTGTGGAGTCTAAAGCATGAAGCTGTTCTCTATAAGTTCTAGTCACGAACTAGTCATCGTAGAAACAAAGTTCTCTGAGAGTTTCTGGACCAACTACGTATGCTTGTTTCTTATTGCTTATTTCCAGTCTGACAATAAACTCTCCTCACGAAGTATACGTTTCGGTTGATTAGCTAGTTGCTGAGCCCTACCAATCCAGAGCGTGTTCCAGCTCACTCTAGGCATTATCCCACCCCCATGGTGTGAAGTCTAGAAGGTCAGCATAGAGGCATTGTCCACATAACCACTAGTGGTTGGACACATGCTTTCCTGTAGCTGGGTAGCGACAGGCCTGTTTGTGTCCTCCTTCCCTTGCTGCTGTTTGGGATAGCTCTGCTCCAAAGCCCCCTCCTTCACCTGGTGATCACCGTATTGGATAGTCTCAGCCAACTCCCTCTGCCTCTGAAGAAGGAGCACATTGTCCTTGTTTACCCCATTGACCTTACTATGGTCCTCTCCGGCATCGACCAACGGCACTTGAAAAGGGCCTAGACTGTGGCTAGAGAGGGGCTTCAGGACAAGCTGGTTCTCCTGGTTCACCTTCTGAACCTCCACGTACTCCATTGACCGACAGTGTGGCATCCCGAGTCCCATGGACTCACTCTGCCCCTCCAGACAGGGGATGACAAAGTCACTGGTGTTCTGGAGGTGAACGGCTCCAGCAGATGGGGACTGCTTGAGGTGGTATTGGTTGCACTTTCCAGGGCCATCCATGTAATCTGGGTTGGGATGGTAAGGGATATTAGGGATAAGGTTATCTGGGACTTGGTGCTCCTGGGGTCGCTCAGGACTATGATGGTGCTGGTTGTTGGAGGATCCATGGATCAATGAGGAGAAGATCAATGGCACGGTCTTGACCTGTCCATTTGATGTATCAGGGATGTCCACCTGGGCCTGCTGCAGCTCTGGCTCCTCATAGCTCGACTCCTCTTTGGACTCCATACCTCCACACTTCTCCAACAGCAGGGTGTGGCTGTCACAGCTTCCCCGGCCTGAGTCGCTGTCAGAGGGGCTCTTGGACTTTAGACAGCCAATACCTTGAAGGTCCTTCCCCTCCAGCGTCTGTACCTGTTCCTCACTGGTGTACACTTCCAGATATTCCACCAGCAGGTCTTCATTATCCGTAGATCTCGATGGAAAACTGTTGACGACCAAACCATTGAATACCACTTCCGACTTTCCATTCTGGTGACAAAAGGGGTTGAGAGGAACAGACAATGTTATCAACCATCAACAACTATTGAAGGCCCGGCCCTATACAAAATGGATTTGCTGTGCTGGGGAAAGATATGTAATAGTCTGTAATGTGTACAGATTAATGACCACATTAGTAATTTAATCCTGTCCAAACCTGCCATGATACTTTTTTATACTTTGGGGAGAGTAATATTTTCGGGCAAAAAAACAAATTAATGTTGTTTTTTTTACTTTGAGGAATTTGACAGTTGCCGTTAACTGAATTGAAAAATCTACTATTAAACACCAGAAGGATGTGTTAAATGTCAATGAATTAAACAGAAGCAAACAGGAAAATATATATTTTATATATTATATATAATGAAACACCTACTGTTGACCTAACAAGGCAGTGATACATTCACTCTCTCATCAGAAGCCTAAAAGCAACTTAAGTGCTCTGATGAAGCATACAGCTCACTGGGGGACATTTAGGACTTTTTGTTCATGTAGAACGGCTTAGTAAAATAATGATTTTCATAAATCATTTTCATACAATTTTAAGGCAACATTCACAATACATTTGGCAGCTGACATCGGCTTGGACACGTTAAAAAATATTCATGCCTCAGTCTCCTATTGATTTTCTGGAGAGAAAAAACATTACAGCAGTCAATTTGGGAAATAAAACTGTCCACGGGAATAATGGACATCCTGTAGTAATAACAACCATGTTTTGTAATAAAAAAAACTTTTACTCAAATACTCAAAACTCAATTCTTTGAAAAACATTGAGATCTTCAGTAAACAATTGAAAACACTTCAAAATACCTTCAGAAGTTGTTTATCAAATCCTTTTATTCTCGGTCCAGGAACCGGAGGTAGTAGATATTTCTTTAAGCTAGAGGAAGAGAGAATGATAGAGTGGGTAAAAGTGGAGAATCAGTATAAACAATCAGGACAAAGGAACTTCAAACATGGTTTCTACCTGTTTCCGTTCTTGTTGATAATCCAGGTCAAGATGAGAAAAATGAAGGCTGAAAAAATGGCCACCAGGATCCACACAGACCGATTCCGGTGGATATCTGTCAAACAACAAGGAAATGCCTAAGGATGTTTGAGGGACTTTGACATAATCCGCTGTACCGTTGACCTCCCTAACCCTAACACATTTTTGTCCATAGGGAATGTAAATGTACATTTCAAAAGCCTGATATATACCTTCTGTTGGTCATTTTATTGCAAACCACTAGGAAACCACTAGGAAATATACACATAATACTCCAAAAAGCTGAAAGAGCACATTTGCTGATGTGTTGTCTCTGTATGTTATTGAAATGAACAGCACAGAGGGATTTTGGTGTGTAAAAAGACTTACAATCTGGGACTTTGACATAGCTGGTGGTGCTCCATTCACTCCAAAAACCATGGTCTGGCTTGCAGCGGACCTGGACCATGTAGAAGCCACCAGAGTGCAGGCTAAAGACGTTGAACATTTTCTGCAGGCCTGCCCTGTGCTCCTGTAAAAAAAACACACTAGACATTACAGTTTTGTATTACCACAAGGGCATTACCACTTTCATAATGAAAAATATTTCACTTCATTGACATTTAACGAATACAATGTGGTGCATCAGTCCTGTAAGAATTTCACTACTGCAGGAGGAGAGCACATTAGGTTCAGGACCACACTGTTTTTTATTGTTCCTCTTTTTTGGGGGTTCTGGGACTGGGTTACTTAATAAAATGCCTCCAGGCCATGTACTCTGACACATCTCTGTGTATGCTTTATTTTGACAGTTACAGTAAATGGCGAAAGGTGGAGGAGAGATTCTGCTGACAGAACTCATCATGCCTCCCCACACATAGGACTTCTCTGTCCCACAAAATACATGTTCAATTGGATTTGGCTCAGGACTCTGACTGATCCACTTATGGACATTTACCGTTTTATTCTAAGCCACTTTTCTCTGCCTGTTGGCTTTGAGTATTGTCATGCTGAAAGGTAAACCTCTGTCCCAGTTTCAGCGTTCCTGCAGAGGGCAGCAAGTTCTCTTCAAAGAGATACATTCATTCTTCTTTCATTTCCCCTAATCCTGACAATGGGACTCATTCTATAACATGATGCTGCCACCACCATATAATAAAACATTTTACCAGGATGTAAGTGACTATAATGAAACATTTATAGTAATGTGATATATTTGTAAGCATTCAGTAACTGCCCTAGACAGTCCAGAAATAGATTGAATTAACTTGTTGGTTCGAATATATTTAAGTAAATATTAGTTTATTATACATTTCATGTACATATGTTCATATGTAAAGTTTTTTAAAGTACAGTTTTTTTTTAAGGATGGCGTGGTACATTAGGGTGGCTATTGTTTATGTCTAGTAATAAACTTTGTAATTGTTCAGAGGGTTTATGTTTACCAAGCATGGCGAGGTCTGCTGGGGGAATGTGTAAACACAAAAAAATTATTTGACTGTTTAGGGTCACTGTATACATGAGTGCCTGTGCTCACCGTGTTTTCTCTTCTAATGAAAGGTTGTTGTAAGACCTTCAAAGGATTAACCATGAATGATAGACTTTGAATTGACCATAAATGTTTATGTGTAATGTTAAATATATTTGAAGTGCATGAAATTAAATAACTAACACATATTGTCTATGTTCAATGCATACTACCTCTTACTGTCAATATACCAACACATATGTCAAATGTATACCACCAAACATAATTTTGTTATGTAAGGAAATGCATATCTAAATATGTGAATCCAGTTTGTAGGGACGGCTTGATCTAGGAATGGTATTAAGTGGTGCCATGCACTTTGCATTTCTCTATCATCTTGATTGTGCTTTTAGGGGTTTGCTAGGCCTTGAAAAACTGTTTATACCCATCTGCTAAAATGTCTTTACACAAATTTCCCTCAATTCTTTGAGAAAAACTGCTTAGTGCTTGTGATTGTGTTTGCTTTGCAATACACTGCCCAATGAAGGGCACCTACATAAATAAAATAATTTATCCTCAAATTATTTAAATCACACAGGTGGAGACCAATAAACTGGGACGATGATTGTGATTTGATTAAAGCACTACAAGGCTGCTTGGAATAACTGACTAACCAAACCAAGCTCGGAGAAGGTAATCACTCATTTTCCAGCTCCATTGTTCTAGCTTTGCTTATAAAGATGATAATGTAATTTCACATGAATAATTTATTAGAAATAGAAATGATCGCCCCACCTATCTATGAATAGTACTATAGTATCATCTCTTCTACATGTTCTGCCTCTTTTTGTGAAGTTGATAGGGGTAGTGTGAATATTAGCCCTGTACATGTAACCTTAGGGCTTCCTCTTTAGGGCTTCCTCTTTAGGGCTTGCTCCTTAGGACTTGCTCTTTACGACTTGCTCTTTAGGACTTGCTCCTTAGGACTTGCTCCTTAGGGCTTGCTCTTTAGGACTTGCTCCTTAGGAATTGCTCTTTAGGGCTTGCTCTCCTAACCACAATGTCAATTAATGGAAGGCAACATTTAATATTCCTTCATGTGTGACTTGGCTCAAGCTGTCCCAACTTCTGCCTTTAGACTTAACAGGGCAATTGTAGGTAATTTAACTTGAAAAGTCTTGCCATCTTGAAACATAAATTGTAAACCTGTTTTATAGTTTACCAGTATAGATTGAAAAGGACATTTTAAAAAAATCTTAAGAGTCGGACTATATTAAAAAGTTCACATCTTGTTCACATCTAAAATATCCAAAGGCTATAAAAACTGCTTACATTTTGACATTACAAGCTTTTAAACCATTGAAAAAAAAATCAAAATGTGAAAAAACATTTTGTAAACATCTGTATGCATATATTTTATGGATATTGTTTTAACAAATTCCAATTTGTACAAAATATTGGTACTTTCAATCTTGTCATAGTGTCTCGAAAAAAGTAGTTTGGAGCAACCTTTGAAGGCTTTGTTTTATGTAAGTTGTTGATTATTTAGATTCTACAGAATAAATGACAAATACCCAGAAATGTATGTAAGTCTGAAAGATTGGCCAATTTAGCATTGCACATTTAGGTTGGTCAGCTGAGCAAGTTCCAAGAAAGGCTTTCTGCTAACTGTCTCAATATAGATAACCTCAAGCAGAGAGCCTTAAACCTGCTCCTGCAGTACTGCTGGGTTTCATCCTGGCTTAGTACCGTCATCACACCGATCTCAAATGATCTCCAACACTTTGAATACACTTTGAGTCCAGTGTTTACCTGTTGAGCACATGCTGGTACGGGAGTACTTAAACAGCAGAACTGAGGATAACTGACAATGAGGTTATGAATTGGCTGGTCCCAATAAATCCTTTCTAATCACAGAATTTCTCTTTTTTGTCAGTGTGGTTGCCGAGCCCTCACTCCCTCACATTTCATGCCGAATGTTCAAGTGTGTGGCTGCTGCAGCGCAAACAGTCTAGTTGTCTCCCTACCTCCCACTCCTGAGCGTCTTCCAGTTTAACCCTGATCTCGTAGATGAGGGTGATCCAGCCCGAACGTGTGTCGGCCTTACGGGGCGTTTCCCACATAACCCTGAGGAATGGACCATCTTTGTCCTCCAACACTGCCACAGTCAAGTTTTCGGGTGGGTGTGGCATGACTGTAGAAGGGTAACAGAACAATAGTGAGAATTTGTGTTTTTACTAAAAGCAGGAAGACTACATGCCATGCTCTTACATTCATCTTTTTTGATGAAAGTCCAACAAAAACTCTAATCTATCACTAATATAACGCTATTTTCTTTAAGTTTCATTCCTCCCTCTCTCCCTCTGTGGTGTAATGAATTCCGTACAAACAATGTCACTTGTCCATTCAAGCTTAATATTCTTGTAAGCTATTGTTTGACAGATAGTTCTTTGACGGAGCTTGACATTTTAATACACTTCGGTCCACAAAAGTTGCCTAAAATTCATAACTGGGTGACTTCAGTCTCTGCACATCTGTCTTGGATCCAGTTCGTTAAACTGCTTTCCTCTTGTTCCTCTTTTAACTCCTTTCAACTCCAGGACTTTTGTCAACTCCGTCAACTATCCCCAATCCGCACTTGCCCCAGATGGTCATGCAACTATGACAATCTTCACTCATTCTTTCCTACTAGTCTCTCCACAAATCTCCTACTGATCACCACTGAACTTCTGCAATTCCCCACTTTAAGATTAACTAACATTTCACCACTATGTGTTTCCATCTTTTTTTTTTTTAGTGGGGAGAACAAGTATTTGATACACTGCCGATTTTGCAGGTTTTCAAAGCATGTAGAGGTCTGTCATTTGTATCATAGGTACACTTCAACTGTGAGAGACGGAATCTAAAACCAAAATCCAGAAAATCACATTGTATGATTTGTAAGTAATTAATTAGCATTTTATTGCATGACATAAGTATTTGATCACCTACCAACCAGTAAGAATTCCGGCCCTCACAGACCTGTTAGGTTTTCTTTAAGAAGCCCTCCTGTTCTCCACTCATTACCTGTATTAACTGCACCTGTTTGAACTCGTTACCTGTAGAAAAGACACCTGTCCACACTCTCAATCAAACAGACTCCAACCTCTCCACAATGGCCAAGACCAGAGTGTTGTGTAAGGACATCAGGGATAAAATTGTAGACCTGCACAAGGCTGGGATGGGCTACAGGACAATAGGCCAGCAGCTTGGTGAGAAGGCAACAACTGTTGCACAATTATTAGAAAATGGAAGAAGTTCAAGATGACGGTCAATCACCCTCAGTCTGGGGCTGCATGCAAGATCTCACCTTGTGGGGCATCAATGATCATGAGGAAGGTGAGGGAGCAGCCCAGAACTACACGGCAGGACCTGGTCAATGACCTGAAGAGAGCTGGGACCACAGTCTCAAAGAAAACCATTAGTAACACACTACGGCGTCATGGATTCAAATCCTGCAGCGCACGCAGGGTCCCCCTGCTCAAGCCAGCGCATGTTCAGGCACGTCTGAAGTTTGCCAATGACCATCTGGATGATCCAGAGGAGGAATGGGAGAAGGTCATGTGGTCTGATGAGACAAAAATAGAGCTTTTTGGTCTAAACTCCACTCGCTGTGTTTGGAGGAAGAAGAAGGATGAGTACAACCCCAAGAACACCATCCCAACCGTGAAGCATGGAAGTGGAAACATCATTCTTTGGGGATGCTTTTCTGCAAAGGGGACAGGACGACTTCACCGCATTGAGGGGAGGATGGATGGGGCCATGTATCACGAGATCTGGGCCAAAAACCTCCTTCCCTCAGTAAGAGCATTGAATATGGGTAGTGGCTGGGTCTTCCAGCATGACAACGACCCGAAACACAGCCAGGGCAACCAAGGAGTGGCTCCATAAGAAGCATCTCAGGGTCCTGGAGTGGGCTAGCCAGTCTCCAGACCTGAACACAATAGAAAATCTTTGGAGGGAGCTGAAAGTCTGTATTGCCCAGCGACAGCCCCGAAACCTGAAGGATCTGGAGAAGGTCTGTATGGAGGAGTGGACCAAAATCCCTGCTGCAGTGTGTGCAAACCTGGTCAAGAACTACAGGAAACGTATGATCTCTGTAATTGAAAACAAAGGTTTCTGTACCAAATATTATGTTCTGCTTGTCTGATGTATCAAATAATTATGTCATGCTATAAAATGCAAATGAATTACTTAAAAATCATACAATGTGATTTTCTGGATTTTTGTTTCAGATTCCGTCTCTCACAGTTAAAGTGTACCTATGATAAAAAATGACCGACCTCTACATGCTTTGTAAGTAGGAAAACCTGCAAAATCGGCAGTGTATCAAATACTTGTTCTTCCCACTATAACTGTGGTGTCTGACCAACTCTCCCGTCATATATCTCAGAATTATCTCTTAACCCTAACAGGGACTTGTCATTTCGACTACTGAAACTCTATTGGCTGGGTTCCCCGCTTGCACAATCAAACCTCTGCATCTCATCCAAAATACGCAACCCACCTGGTTTTTCCACTGCCTTAGGTTCTCCTATCCTGATTCTCTGCATACTCCACTAACTAACTGTCTTAAAGACTCTGGTGCTTGTGTACTGAGCAGTAAGAAGAACTGTCCCCTAAATAAAAGAACCCAAGTACTTTGTAACTACCACTCTAGTGTCTTTGTTGTCCGACAGCTACCACTCAGCAAAGCCATGCTTATTTTCTGTCCTCACCCCATAATGGTGAAACAAGCTTCCTCCTAATGTTAGGACAGTATGTCCTAAACATTTCAAATCCCCCTCATGTCTCTTACCTATATACTCGACATCTACATCAAAGGGATCAGAAGTGTTGCTGCCCAGGGCATTAGTGGCCACCACAGTGATGTTGTAGGTGACCCAGACGGATGTGTAATTCTTGTTGAAGAAACAGGTGTTGTTCCCGGCTGTTTTGTAGTCTGGGCACTCATAAAGGGTTTTAGAGCTGTGAACACAGAGACAGACAGTCATTTTAAGACCTGGGTATATTCCTTGGTCTCAACGACTAACAACCATGCCCAGGAGTCCAGGAAAGCTGGGCAATTTGTCCCAGCACCATCTGGGTTCAAGGGAAGGATGGTCAGCTAGGAAAGCCTTACCCAATGTGCTATGAACGCGACCACATCTCACTCTACCAACTGTTTGGGACCTGGTCATTAGCGGAGTGCTCTGATGGGGGTTTGGGTTTGCTCAAGACGGGTGATAAAATGCAGAATCCTTGGCAGTATGTGTTTCGGGGTATGCAGACCAACATATTTACTTGATGGCGCAATACTTGATTCTTGATATCTCATGTTGGAAAATAAGTTATATTAACATAATTCTATTGAAGGCAATAGTAATCTCCCTATTTTAAATATATTGCACTTCAGACTACAAAAGTACTGAATGTTGCAACTTCATGACCTACTGCTGTTTTCGCCATGTAGTGAGTGTTATTCTAACCCCAAAAAATACCATAACATATAAAAACATTTACCTCAACATATACAAAAAAGAAGTATATTCATCCATGCTGAAATGAAGACAAATATGTATTTTGATGGATATAATTTGTGGCTCCTCATCTTAATAATGCGTTGTCATTGTAGGCAGGCTTTTTAGCTAATCTATGTTTGTCTGTTTATTGGTTTTGTATCAGGGTCCACATAAGAATGTCAAAATTATCATAAGACTGTTGAAGTTAAGATACAAATGTATAGATTCTTTGATGTGGAGCTTATTTGACTAAATGTCAATTTTATAATTCTTAGGTTGTTAGGTTGTACTGACATATAGCGCACAACATCCCACAAAAAAAGCACAATAGTGAAGTTGTACCTTGAAACTGTGTAATTGGAGACAGTCTATGCATATTCAAGTGAGTAGAAAAGCTTTTAACACTTCACTGACTTTGGAAATCTGACTTGGTGGCAGTAGGATCTGGCACAAACCCCATTCCGCTTTGGACAATGAATCCCATTGTCAAGGTGGATGCAAATGGATCTTGTCATTATATGGCATATCTCCGGTATAGGCAGGATTCTAGTCAAGTTTCAATTAAATTAAAGAGTGGTACTTAAAAGGATTGTTTTAGAAAAACGGTCACAGAAGAACACACAAAAACCCACAAGGGAAGTGACATCCCTGAGTTTTCAGGAGTAAGACTATAACTTTGCACACCACCATAAGGCAATATTTTTACCACAAGTCTTTTCAAAATTCAACCTCTGTCAATGTTTTTGGGATCATGGCTAGACAGCCAGTGTTGCTTTATTCTTCTTTTCACTCTGTGGTATTGGTCGTGATTGTGGTTGATCTATCCAACAGAAACTTGACTGCTGAATGACATTAGCAAGGAAGGACAGTACTGAGGATAACAAGGATTCTTGTTGAGGTTTTGTTATGAGGCTGATTTTGTTCTTTACATGACAGTGAGAAGAATTCCACACCTTTTGCCTTTGTGTCTGCATAAACATTTCCAGAAAATGTCTGTGTGTGTACACCTACTGCTTCTATGTATAGATGTGTCCAAAACAAGTGAGCAATGCTGTTTATGAGTGATTACGTGAAACTGGGATGATGTGGGTATGGGGGTGTTTTGTTTTGGGTATTGTGTGAGTCTGCCATAGTGTGCAGAGAGGAGCGAACTATGCCTTATTTGTCTAAAGTAGTGTCTAAAGTAGTGTCTTAAGTAGTGTCTTAAGTAGTGTCTAAAGTAGTGTCTAAAGTAGTGTCTAAAGCAGTGTCTAAAGTAGTGTCTAAAGTAGTGTCTAAAGCAGTTACATGTTTTCCAATTACGCTTGGCCAACATTGTGCATGGTCAATTTCCTTCATCAGATAATTTTTTTAGATTAAGGCATTGTTGTTAAAACAATTCTTTATATCAGACAGCCTGCCTCCAAGCTAAATGGTAGCACACATGGACCCTGGAGTAGACCCCAGTTATGACGATATCCTACCGCTCAACTCTGCTCTCATAATCTGTTGTCTGCCTGCTATGCAGTAGAAAAGCAAATAGTTGTTTGGTTGCTTCACCATCTGAGCAGGCCCCCCACAGGCGTATGTGTTGGTATATTAATACTCACTTGGCTTTGTGGTAGTACAGAGAATACGTGGTGGGTAGCCCCCCGTCGGAGCCTACTTCCCACCAGCAGGTGAACGTCTCCTTTTCTGGGGATCTACAGGTAGTCACCTTGGGCTTTCCTGGAGGGGTGTGTCCTGGAGGAGACAACAGGTAAAGCAAGTCAGACAGGAGTAGGGTACACAATAGACACAACATGCAGCCCTGCCACACAACACCTGCCACAGACCATTCATTTCCTTGTTTCTTTTATTTTTCAGGTTAACTTCCCTGATGAAGTTATTTTGTCATCAGTAATAAATGTTTTTTTCTATGACTTTTTTGAGGTCAATCCAAAAGGGCAGCTACTTTGAAGAATCTACAATATGAAATGAATTTTGATCCGTTTAACATTTCTTTGGTTGCTACATGATTCCAAGTGTTATTTTATAGTTTTCATGTATTTGCAATTATTCTATGTTCTGGAAAATTTTACAAATAAGGAAATACACTGGAATTAATATGTTTTTCCACACTTTTTTCCACACTGCACGGTATGTATGTTGCAATAGCCAACAAAATGGTTTACCTTAAACGTTAGCTTTTTTTACACATGACATCAGGTGTCTTTACCATTTGAAAATCTCAGGCAACAAACTTGTGTGGCAACCCACCAGTTAAGAAATGCTGGTCTAATGATCATTTCTGACACATGACCTCTTTCTTTCAGACAGATATGGACCGACAGTGTAATGTAAATCCATGACTTAAATTTACCTTAAGCGAATACAGACAGGATTAGTGGCCGCATCGAGCAAACATGCACCAACACACGTGCACACACACAAGCACGCACACACAGGTTTTAACTTACGTGCTCCCTGAGCAACCACAGGCAGAATTAGTGACAGTATCAGGGTGACTCCAGTGTCCATCCACATCATGCCTCCTCGCCGCCTCACAAGTCAGGGGGAATTCTGGTGAAACCGAGACAGAAACCCACCAAGCATGACAGTCAGGGATGAACCTATCCAGTGACTCCGTTTCCTGAACAATGGACAGGCAATATGTAATGAAATTCTTGGTCGCCTTGAGTGGTCATTAGTAACAAGACTTGATGCTTGGGGAGAGAATCTGATTCCTACCAATCAGTCAGACCAAAAGACCAGGGGTGCCCAAACTTGGGCCTGCAGAGACCTTTGACTTGGCCCGCCACGCCATATAATATAATACACTTTCGGCACACGGCCCTCAGTCAAGTTTTATTTTTAGCCCTTCATAGGAAAAAGTTTAGGCAACCCTGCCAAAGACCCTAGTGGCAATTTGTGGTGTACATTTTCCTTTAGGCGTTTGAAAGATTTTGACATCTGTCAATTAACTTAACTGTGGAACTGGAGTGTATTTTTAAACCACCAAACAAAAGCTAGCCTTCTGTCCAGTTAAATCAATGAAAAAAGGTCAATATGTCTCAAACAGCAGATCAATAAATGGTTGAATGAGCTTGAATGGCACTCCTTATCTGTGCTAGTCCTATTCACACCAATGGAGTGAACCGTCTTGGGACCACAATCGTGTGTTTGACTGCTTACCTAAGTGAAAATGGATAAGAAAAGCTGCATTTTAACCTGTTTATCGCATGTTCAGTGAAGAGTGACAGAATTCACGTGCTAGGCACACTGTGCTCATAGCTGAAGGATAACCTCTCCTAAATCATTGAGCCATCTGTTCACTTTAAGAAAGGCAGTAGCAGTTTTTAACAAGGGCCCATCAATGCCTATAGATGTTTTCCAGTAGGAGGCTGACCCTCTTAGGTCTCACTAGACTTCCTATCCTGCCGGTTGACATCCTGGACATTTTATTGACTAATTGAACTAATGAGGTCAGCTAGGCCAGACTGATCATGGTGACCAAAGGGTTTTCTTCACTATGATGCAACCTTTCAGTACTGCTGTCTGACTGCATCCGTGGTCTATGTGCAAAGCAAGGCCAAAGACAGGCAATCTATATGAGCTTGAGTTGAATTAGTTCTCTGTGGATAGATTCCTGCAATCCTGAAAGCCCAATTAAAAATTCAATTGATGAAATGCCAATTAATAAATGTATTATAACAATTGTTAAATAATTGTAAACAGAGACCTGTTTTTTCTCCCCAAATATTATAAAAGTAGCAACAAAAATTATTTCAAAATATCAAGAAGAATATGACTTTAAAAAAAGGAAGTGTCTTCTGACATTTTGTAAAAACACATGACAACTTCTGATCTGCTGATTTAAAAAGGACTTTATTTAAAAATACATTTGATTGATTGATTGATCTAAGACCTGCAGAAACAAATAAACATTCCCCTCTATGTGCAGTTTGTTCCAGCTGGCAAACAACAAGTCTGATTGCATAATGCTTAAGTAATCCTAACCACAGCAAAACACAGTTGGATGGGTTGCAGCAAGTGCTATTGATGCCACTTCTCTAACTGGGTGCAGTGAAACCGCCATTTACATGATGTTGGATTGTCAATCTGCATTTTGTTCACCCTCCCATCTCTCTGTGCAGATATTGGTTATATTATTCTGGATCACCTTGGCAGGGCTAGATTAGTGGAGGGTTAGCTATTGATCTTAACAGATGGGAAGGTGGCAGAGAGCACAGATCAGTGTTCAGTGATCCGCCATTGTTTGCTTGTCAGTGAGTAAAATCTTAAACCCAAGCAAGACTATTTAAAACCTCATTCCTAACATGAGTTCAAATACTATTCAAGAACATGTTATCAGTGGACCCTCTTCACATTTCTCCAAAAGGTTGCAACAATATTTATCTCAAAACATCAAGAGGGATACAACTTTAAAAAATAAAGTGCGGGGGTCTTCTCACAAACATTATTTTAGTACTTTAAACTGTAAAATGAAACGTTTGCTCTAGTAGGTTCAAATGTCAAGAAATGTGAATGATAAAAAAAAATGCAGGATGTTTTTTTCCCTAATAATAATAATCCATTCTATTCCTCCCTCTGTTCTCCCCCTGTTCTCCCATTGATGGGCGGGGCCTTGGCGCTGGCATGGATTACAGATTACCGCTGGGCAGCACTTTCGCATCTCCAACTTTGACCTCTTGACCCCTGGCAGTACAGACAGGCTGGCCATCACTGGAACAGCTGTTTGGAGGTTAAATGTGATGGAACCCTTTGTTGCCTCCCTAAAATGCTTCAGGCACCGAGTCACAACTCAGGGCTCAATAGCCTTTGCAGTTGACTTTCAGACTAAATAATCTACAAATAACTATCTACAATAATGAATACACCCCCACACTGAGAAGGAGAAACACACAGAGTGTATTGATGTTTAAACTAACCTTCAAAGATTGGGATGTGCCCCCAACAACACAGGCCCTGATTAGCTGTGCTGCCATTGATCACAATGGTTGGTAAATAAGGAAGTCAGTTAAAAGTCTCTTGAGAATTTTGGGGAAGGGGAAACAAAGGTCAAATTTCAACTCATGCAATCCAAAGTACCTCACCTATAACATTCCAAATTATTCAACAAAAGCCAATACATGTTTTAAAACTATACTGATGAGTAATGAAAGAAATATCACAAAGAGGCAAACCATAGCTTGAGACTATCTAGTCAGATACACAAAGTTACATTTAGGTGTTTAACTTACACCCCTATCAGCACTGGGATACTCGTTGAACTGGTTGTGTCAGCAGAAATTGATGAACACTGGTTTGACTGCATATCCGCTTTGCTGCTTCTGGCTAATTCCATGTCTTTCAGACTAAATTTAGTATCTTTGCAATTGCAAAGATTTCATCAACGTGAGGTTGATTTTCATCAAGTTGATTTCATCAACGTCACCCTGATCTAATAATTGGCAGATTACAGTTAAAGCGGTCAAAGACGAGGATTGACCTCTTGCTGCATATAGCCCTGCGTTACATAACTGCCTCAATAAGCCGAGCTGCCCCAGCCGCTAATCTGGGGAAGCAAGTGGACAAACCGAGACAATGTTCATTATAGGCCAATTGATCCGCTGTCTGTAACTTGACCGGTAAAGGTTGACAATCTCACGGTTCTCATCTTTGGCTTCCTTTTTCCTATCCCTGCGTCTGCTTCCTGGTCAAAAATGATAATATTCAATGTAATCAGAGTCCAAAAAATGGGCCAAAGGAAAGTCAATTTCTATAATGACAAAACGAATATTATAATGTGTGTCATTAGTAGCTAGTTCACAAAATGCTGTACTACAGAGGGAAGAACTAATTAATATTTGTACAATCTGCCTAACCATATTGTACAAATATGAGTGGGACGGGGGCAGCTTTTCAAAAGATATTTACAGAAGAAATAGGACAAATCATTGAATGAGGACTCTAATGCATTCCATATCTACGCATTCACTCCTATCAACTAGGCGTAACCCTGACTAATAACTTTTGAAAAACCCTCCCTTAGGTACAAAGAGGATGAGAACTGTTAAAGACATCATGGTATTGTGGCCACAAACCTTTATACAGTATACGAGAATTCTATCAGCCAAACGTTTGGGACTCCAGAGTGCTTTCAACTTAAATTAGTTTTACAACCTCTGGAGCATTTTTTTGTATTCCTCCGGAGTGAGAGACAGGCTTATTATAATTGCAAAAAAGAATAAGCACTGCTTTTTGTCTGAAAATAAATAATTTGACATTTTCAATATTGGTAGGGGAACGTTTGTTCACTTCCCTAGATTAGCAGACCTCCAAGCCTGCTATTGAGTTTGTGATGGCTTCAATCGTGAATTGGACATCACAACATTGAGATCCAACATTGAGTAAGATAAAAAAAAGAAATTACGTCTCCTAGAGACAACAAACATACAGTTTTATACAATAACCATTGCTTCTATAAGAGCACAAAAATAGGTATTAATATTAACATATTTGGTAAACTAACAAGCTTGCCAACATTATTCTAGTACATAAATAAGGAATCAATCAATATAAATGATTGATACATAATTACTGACATGGGCACGTGGAGAAACAGTTCCCTAAAGGTACACCAGCCTTTCTTTTACAGTGTACTGTCTCCCTGTGTTTGTTCACGGAACAGAAAGGTTACACACAGAAACTTCAGAAGGTGTGACAAATTGCAACCTGAGTTGACACACCATGCACAAAGGAGATCATATGGCTTCTTCTATGCTCGCCTGATGCTCCTTGGTTGAAAACAAATTAGGAATATTTAATTATTAAACGGCTGAGGTGTCTAGTGGGAAACTGAATAGGTCAGGTAGGTGCTGAGAGATGACTAAGGCCTAGCATGCCTTTAGACAGTAACCTGGACCTTCTAAACACACTCACACAGAGACAAAGACAAACACATAGACAAATTAACAGGAAATCATTCTTTACACTAATCTTGAAACACTCTCCTGCATTTTCAGCAGAACCTTAACCTATACGTAACCTACTTCGTGAAAGTATAACCAGCCTGACCAGCTTCATGATTCTGTTGATACAGGATGTGATCTGGTCTGTTGTGTGCTAAGCAGTGTTCTGGGACAACAGAGTGCACACACTTCCCAGAACTCATCACCGAAGGCTACGACTTCAAAACATAACTGACATTTAAATATATATTTTGGTTAATAAACACCCAGGTTTCTGGTTGAACTGGTTACTGTTTTTCCAACTTGCTGCCATTTCAGTTATTATGAGTTGTTTTCAATTTGCCTCCAGGAAGGTTATATACCACAAGGTGATCTATCTGCAGGTACACATATTTCACAGAGAAGGTTGAAACCAATAAAAAACATGGCCCTGCTAAGAAAGGATATTATCTTTTTTTACTGAAAACATATCACATTACTGTTTGACCGGCCCGCCGCAATATGGGATTACAGTGAAAATGTTCCTGGTCTCTGAGGTTGGGGGGGGAAATTGTCTGTGCTCATTTGCGTACAGTTACTTAACCTTACTTGACCAGTAAGGATTGCTCAATTTAAAAACGTGTTGTTATGTCCTTGAGCAGGTCAGTTAACCTCACTGGCTCTTGCAATGGCACAATAGAGTCTACAATAATTATCTGGTGATGGATAATTGACATCTCTTAAACAAGACTGTCCCTGGCCTACATGGTGCATCTGCTCTGAGCAGAGCCATACGCACCTTGGTAAAAAGTATTGCAATTTATAGGTAATAGATTATCATTTGGGTTGCGAAACATATGTGAACAGTGGATAATAGGCATCAGGATACCACTGTTTGATAATAAGTCATCAGAAATATAATGTAACCCTGCCCACTGCTTTTAGCAAAACCTCTGTTGTCAATTTTACAATATACACAATTTGTCCCCTAACACATTTAAGAAATGTATATTCTTGTGAGGAAAAAAAGAAAATGTTTTATTCAAAATCATAACAGAAAAGATAAGCTGCACGTTAAAAACAGCTATCCTTGTGGGGATATTTGGTCATCACATTGTACACTAAACACACACTCACCACACAGAATAGCTTTTGAGATTTTGTGTCGACCCTACAAAACATTTCATTGATTACCCCATGTCATTGCTAATCTTCTTACCTATACATGACTGAATCCAGCCATAACCCCAGTATATGAATGGAGACATTATATTCTTCCACCCACAACACTTGCAACACCCTCACCTTCTGACTAACCTTGTAGCCTAGCCTAGCTAGCTAGCAATCTGCCTACAGTAAAGGTAACCTGCTAGCCAGAGGAACACCTGGCCTGCCTGTGTTACCAAGCAGCACAATTTAAATTAGGTAAATGAGGCATGTATATTTCGCAAGAGCTCACTTAAGAGTAGAACACTTGCAGCGCCAGCTTTATTGGTTTAGTTCCTGCAGCAGGCCAGTAGGATAATGAATGTAAAGATGTGCTCTAGTTTGTCCTCAGGTTTTCCAGGTATTTTTCTTCCTGATGTTAAGTTCTTCCTCTTTTTTTTGCAATGTTACTTGTACATTTTTTTCAGTTTCAAAAGAGCTAATATCAGCTTTGAGGGGTAGTTTTATGGAAGGAAAAACAATAGGAAGAGAATGAGAGCTAGACGACTGCAGCAGAAACCTTTGCTGTGATAACCTTTCCCTCAAAATCACTTCAGCTTTGAAAACAACTATGCTTGACCGATTTAGGTTTTGATCAGAACAGAGTTAATTATACTAGGCTTCCTAGTGCAAAGATAAGACAGTATAGAGTTCTCATTTTATTTATAAGAGAGCAGTAAAAGTAAGACTTGCACTGGACACTATGTTTGAAACATGATTGAGTGCAAATTAATTGTTGTCTTTAACTTGTTCTATCCATTTATCCATATATTTAATAAGGGTCCAATTTACAACTTAGAAATATTTAACATCAATCGATTCCTTTTTCACCCACTTCACCCCCAAACACTATACTTTGTTCAATGGCAATTAATGTCAGGCAATAAAAGCTGAGCTACATTGGACCTTGTAGTTTCCATCTATAGAATGGATGGCATTCTCCATGTAGGATGTATGTTTACCTAATAACGATTTACAATCTATAACACAAAAATAATCACTAAAGTCTAACAAAACAGCCCCCACAATGTTATGGCATTCTTACATCTGTCATTTGTGCTATGGCCTTACTCATAGAATGCCCTTCTCTATATCCATGCAGATAACCATGTTCAGGTTATTACATAAGAAATAATCCTGGATTTGGGGAGAAAACCCTTTTTTTCTAGAAATGTACTCACTTGCAGCAAGCTTTTAGGATGACTATTAAAAGCGCATGGGCACATCCAGCTTCTATAATAATATGACAAATTAGGTTGGGATGCAACTTTTTTGTACTACATTAAATTAAAAAATGATTGAAAAATGTACAACAACCATGTCATTTATTAAAAAACACATGGTTATATTCATGAAAAATATAGAAATGTTTTATTGTTTTAGGACGATGGATGATTATGGCTGAACTAAAAATGGAAGTTGAAGCCTACTGCGCTAATTACAAATAGCCTAATGGATGCATGACCATCTTAGTTCTAAAGGAATCATTAGTGAGCAGCCTCTGATCAGATAGGTACACCCCTTACATCAAAGAGCACACCTTTTGATCTTTCACCACAGTCCAAGAACATCAAATTTCATAGCACTCCAAATAACAGTTGATTAAGAGGTCTTGACTGTGTATGTAGTAACACCATCAAGTCAATACTTGGTGGTGGAAGCAATTACCATGTTGAAACCATGTTTACCAATGTTTCCTCAGATTTGAAAAAAAAGACACTTCCTAGCAAGGCTAACACCATCATCCAAAACAATTGACAGTATTAAAATGATACATGTTCATTCTCTTTGGGAATCAAACCCATTACAAGCACCATGCTATTACCAAGAAACACAGGCCCTTGACTGTAAATGATCAAATACCAGATGTCAAAATACTTCTTCTCAGTGTTATTCAAGTGATCCTTATGATATGGTTACAATATATATATACATATACACATATAGTTTTTGTGTTTACCGTAAACGTTGGTCGACTCATTAAAAATGATTCACAGTGGAATTACGTTTACATGTTAAAGAAGAAACATTTTAAATGATTAAGGGGTTTGTAGATTTTGACAATACTATTTACTTTGGACCTTTAGAAAAAAAAAAATCACAATTAAGCATATCTTTGTTACCTAACTGACAGCGTCTGCTGACATTGTCAGAATGCAGCAGAGGGCCGAATGGAGAGCTGTGACAGTGTTCCAGGTTTCAAATAGCGTGTTAAATATGAAACGTCAGGGGGGATATCACAAAGGTGAAATATGCAATCGAAAAAGTTACTAATATAGAATACATTTTATTCAATATTAGATTGTATACTGCTGAGTAACTTTTTAAAGTATTCACTGTTTCTTAAATGTCTTTAAGGCAAGACGTTTGACATATATTACGAGAATACATCAAAACCGCCCGGGCCAGCTATAAAACTTCAATTGTAAACGCACTCACCTCAATCGCATCAGGGGGATTCCGTCAATTTCTTTAATTATTTCAGCTGTCCGGAGGAACTTCACTCCCTTGAGACCGCCCGTCAATGGAAAGTTCGTAGATATATAGGTTGTTGTATAATGCGATAATTGTCGACAACACAGAGCAGAAACACACATCCACTGAACTCAAAAATGAACTCGACACTAAGGAGCTTTCAGCATCTCCAGTTAAACCAGTCCTGAGGAGAAAGAGGAGGGCGGGATTCACTTACATCGGTGTTAACATCGTACCCTCCCACACGACGCTGAATCCCCGCCCTTCCCGGAAAAAATCCTCTTGTATTTAGATTCTAAACATTTGAAGGCCTTTTACCATTAAGTGAACTACCTTCTAGACATGTGCAGTCCTGGCCATATTATCATATTAACTCATATTAACTACGGAATTAATAATTAATTATATTTTTGGATGCGACAAATTGCCAATCCTTCGATAACATCGCTTCCCAAAGACAGTGTGTGTGTAAAATGATATGGTTATATGGCGCCATGGCTTATCTCACCCAACAGATTTCAAGCTTACACTTTCCTGAAATAAAACATGTATTTAAGAATATTCTTTGGCCCAGTTAGCTGGATTACTATCTGAACCTGCGACGCTTTAGATCATTGATCACCAAACTGTTAAAGCCCCAAATCACTTTTTCATTCAGAATGTGAGCTGAGATCTACTATCGCAAAAAACACACACATCTTTATTTTTTATTTAGAACCATTCACATTATTCATATTTTATGTTGTTAAAATCTTGATTTATATTTTAGTCAAAGGAAAGAAGGAAAACAATCTACAATCAACACTGCAAAATGACAAATTGAACACAAGTTTTAGAAATGTGTGCCAATTCGTAGAAAATGTAAGTACCTAATGTACAGAAGTGCATTACTGTTTAGTCATTACTTCGTAAAATCACCTTTGGCTATGATCACAGCTTTGAGTGTTCCTTTTTATGCCTCCACCAGCTTACTATGTCAGATGTATGGGGATTCTCAGGGGAGTACAATCTTCAGGGTCTCCCTTCAGGACTTTTTTAAAGATCTTGTTTTTGCAGAGGAATGTGTTAAGGGCTTTTTTTGTCACTTTTGCCCAGGCCATATACAGGGGGGAGAACAAGTATTTGATACACTTCCGATTTTGCAGGTTTTCCTACTTACAAAGCATGTAGAGGTCTGTCATTTTTATCATAGGTATACTTCAACGGTGAGAGAAGGAATCTAAAAAATAAATCCAGAAAATCACATTGTATGATTTGTAAGCAATTAATTTGCATTTTATTGCATGACATAAGTATTTGATCACCTACCGACCAGTAAGAATTCCGGCTCTCACAGACCTGTTAGGTTTTCTTTAAGAATGTTCTCCACTCATTACCTGTATTAACTGCACCTGTTTGAACTCGTTACCTGTAGAAAAGACACCTGTCCACACACTCAATCAAACAGACTCCAACCTCTCCACAATGGCCAAGACCAGAGAGCTGTGTAAGGACATCAGGGATAAAATTGTAGACCTGCACAAGGCTGGGATGGGCTACAGGACAATAGGCAAGCAGC
>JACXGK010000113.1:98083-136950 GCA_016801125.1 Novumbra hubbsi | reverse complement strand
CGCAAATATTAGAAAATGGAAGAAGTTCAAGATGACGGTCAATCACCCTCGGTCTGGGGCTCCATGCAAGATCTCACTTCGTGGGGCATCAATGATCATGAGGAAGGTGAGGGAGCAGCCCAGAACTACACGGCCGGACCTGGTCAATGACCTGAAGAGAGCTGGGACCACAGTCTCAAAGAAAACCATTAGTAACACACTACGCCGTCATGGGTAAAAATCCTGCAGCACACGCAAGGTCCCCCTGCTCAAGCCAACGCATGTCCAGGCCCGTCTGAAGTTTGCCAATGACCATCTGGATGATCCAGAGGAGGAATGGGAGAAGGTCATGTGGTCTGATGAGACAAAAATTTAGCTTTTTGGTCTAAACTCCACTCGCCGTGTTTGGAGGAAGAAGAAGGATGAGTACAACCCCAAGAACACCATCCCAACCGTGAAGCATGGAGGTGGAAACATCATTCTTTGGGGATGCTTTTCTGCTAGGGGACAGGACGACTGCACCACATTGAGGGGAATATGGATGGGGCCATGTATCGCGAGACCAACAACCTCCTTCCCTCAGTAAGAGCATTGAAGATAGGTCGTGGCTGGGTCTTCCAGCATGACAACGACCCGAAACACACAGCCAGGGCAACTAAGGAGTGGCTCCGTAAGAAGCATCTCAAGGTCCTGGAGTGGCCTAGCCAGTCTCCAGACCTGAACCCAATAGAAAATCTTTGGAGGGAGCTGAAAGTCTGTATTGCCCAGCGACAGCCCCGAAACCTGAAGGATCTGGAGAAGGTCTGTATGGAGAAGTGGGCCAAAATCCCTGCTGCAGTGTGCAAACCTGGTCAAGAACTACAGGAAACGTATGATCTCTGTAATTGCAAACATAGGTTTCTGTACCAAATATTAAGTTCTGCTTTTCTGATGTATCAAATACTTATGTCTTGCAATAATATGCAAATTAATTAATTAAAAATCATACAATGTGATTGTTTTTATTTAATTTTTTTATTCCGTCTCTCACAGTTGAAGTGTACCTATGATAAAAATTACCGACTTCTACATGCTTTGTAAGTAGGAAAACCCCCAAAATCGGCAGTGTATCAAATACTTGTTCTCCCCACTGTATGTTTCTTTACTATAAAGAGTAATGCAGATTTGTTTAATCTATTTCAGGGGCTCATTGTTTACCTTAGCAGTGAATCAAGCTTCAGAAAGTTGTAAAACCTATTCACTTCCTTGTGTTTGCTTGAAACTAACATGCTATTTTGGTGGATTTAAAATGTATTATAATAAATAATTTGTCATAGCACTGAGAAATTAAGATTAAGATGCCGACTGAACAGTCACAATTAAAATGCTAAATAGTTTGGGATTAACGTCCCCCTCTAAGGAAATCAACCCCCTCCCAAAACGACAAAATTGCTCTGGTTTCAAGCCGGAGTAGTTTTGTAGCTCCAGTGCACAAACAACCCACACACATGCACACACACTGTTTTCTACTTATCTTGCCCCATACCTACAAACCACACCACAAAAAGGCCATTGGTATTGTATAGCAGTATCAACTTCAACTACAACAAAACCCATATTATCTACGCCCAGTAGGCTCATTCATGAATTTTAGAGATTCATTGTAATGCTAAGGAAACAAATCTTGGGAATCTTCTTCTCCATAATGTGGATGTGATTTCCAGGTGAACAGAAAAAGAGAGCAGTGAATATAATAAATTAAAATAAAGTTGCGAGGGAGATTCTTCCAAAATAAAGCATAGATAATGTCTGACAGGATTCAATGAAAAGGGCTCTACATTGTTTAATTTAAAACCCCTTATGTTCAAAGAATACCAACCCGAGACACTTGTTGGACATCTTATCAGTTTGACCTTGGGTCTGTGTGGCATCAAACTTCAACAATTCAACACTGGTAGAAAATGGACACTGACAGTTCAATGATACTACTCCTCTTCCCATATTGAATGAAATCAGAATAGTTTTAAAGTTGTTTTTCTTGGGGGGGTAGTACTTAAAGTGTTGGAAGCGAGTATGAGAAGACTACATGTCAATGCAAACTAATTGTTGGGCTGGCAAGAACATTTAAATCAAGGATTTCTGATTCAATCTGATCAATTGTGTAGGTAAATATCTTTGAATATTAAATAAAAACATAAACAGCAGATGTCTTCTGGTCATTTATGTTAGTAGTACAGTACAAATGTTACATGTTTCACTTTTAATGACAAAATCTGTAGAATAACGTGTTAAATAAAAACAACTAAATTAAACATTGTACACAAACATAATTCCCATTCCAATTAAATTGTATCTGTTTGCTTCTTTAGACATGTTTACATGAATTCATATCGAAAGAATGTCCAAGCAAGAACAAAATCCAATCATTACAGTTATTATTATTAATACTCCTATGCAGTCAATCGTTCATTTGGGCTATGGATTAAATGTGCCATACTACCTGTACTTTTACTGCTCACACATCACAAGTGAAGATTGTTCCCTTTACTCAAACAATCTGGATTTATGGGAGTTTACTTCAAACATTGTAAAAACACACTATGACTGATCCCAGGCGTAACGGTGTGCCGTGCCTTCAAATGCCTTGTTTATTGATCTTCTGCTTCCCGTTTTGCCCTGTCACTTGGGTGTGGTACTGCTTCATTAAAATCAGTTAGAATGGTTGAATCTCCAGGAGACATTGTGAGGTGATTTGCTTAGACACCTGTTGCTATGTTAAAAAGGTTACTTGAGTGAGCATTATTAAACTATAAAAAAAAACAACTTTAGACTTCCAAATTGTCTAGAAGCTTTGCAGGGGCCAACACTTCATCTTAAGCATAGTTGAAAACGTTAAAACCCTGTGACATCTACTGTATAACCTTGCCATGACCTTTTCTTGATGTAACCCTGGAATTTATATTAACTTGTGATAACATTGCTACCTTTAGAATGTTTGTTTATTACTCAAATGTATTATTTTACAGGGGATGACCTGGATCAACATCAGTAGAAGGCCTGCTGTCCATTATGTGTGTTTTCATGGTTAGGTAATTGGACCAATTCTTTTTTTGATGTTATATGTTGTGCTCCCTCATCCACCCTTATCCACCTTAATGTCAACAACACACTCCTGTATACAACTGGTCACTGAACACTGTGCCAGCCACCCTACAACGTAGCTGTAACATGCACTGTTTTACTTCTTAATACCAGATTAACTCAATTATTCTTATTCTCCTTCAGTCAGAGTTTACCTCAACCTGCCTGCCACCTAAACATCCACACTTTGAATGAGTCAGAGTTAAGACCTTTTGACACCTGCAAATACAGTGGTACTGTATATTGATGTATATTCCCTTCAAACTTATTTTTAGGCAGCACAGCTTCTACCTTTATCTGCTCAATGCTTACATTTGGACATCTTTCAAAACCGAAAACATATATATTCTACAAACTTACAGACACCTAGGTTAGAGCGACCTGTTTAGATTGATTTCAAATGTTATATAGAACTAAAACATTTCGAGACCTCCCTGGAAACTTTACAGTATGTTGCAAGCAGAGGTACTCAGTTCTTGACAATGGATATGCATTAGCTAGTAGTTAATGTGAAAATTAGAATACACACTCCGCTCTCTGACTGCTTTTATTTTGTGTGTCTTGAATGACATCCTATTGACATCCTAAACATAATTTGTGTGTCTTAAATGACATCGTATTTCCTAAACAGTGCATTTCCTTACAAGGAAAGTGCATTATGGACAAGGGCAGTGCACTCTGAAGGGAATATGGTGCCTTTTGTGATGCAGACATTCAATGATAGAGATATTTCCCCTCTTAATTAATCTTTGTCTGGCAGAAGGTTTGTGGGCTACCCACTGGAAGCATAATGTTCAACACAGACATTTTGTTAAATATTAGCCAATGAGTTTGCAATCTTTTTTCATCCAGAAATGTGCTATCATTTAGATTATAACCATTTAATAGCACCATCAAATTTAAGTGGAAACACAATGTCCAGCTTTATTTATATTCTAAATGTTTTATTTAAATATTGTTATCGTTGAATATATTGTCTGACACTGAGTAATAATTCACCATGACCTTCATTTAGGACCACAATAGAAACAAGTCTTCTGAGTTTAGAATATTTATATCCTGGATAGTTTGTGGCATGTGTATCTGTTGCTAGGTGTACCATTATTTATGTAAAAAAATGTTTTATTCACATAGATAGCTTTAATGTTGAGATATGAGTTGCTGTTAAAAGTAATAATAAATGATGTTTTTTTGACAATTCATCTAAATCTAAAAATCTTAAAGAGTTTCATATTGGACATTGGTCTAATTCTGAACAGATGAAGATGTGAAGCAAAAAGATGATTTGTTAATGTTTTATCAAGTAAATAGGCTATACACTGTAATGCAAAAGTAAAGATAAACAAAAGATAAATCTCTTTCAGGTATGAGTCCATATTTATCAATTTGGAAAGATATATATTGTTTGTGCTACTGACTTTAATTCTGTTAAATTTAATACAGAAGTTTCTATGAAAATGCAACAATTGGACAAAAGTAACACCACATAATTCAAAAGTACATTTAAAGTTAGGTCACATACCATACAAAAATAAATACATTTATTCAAGATATTAATAAAATATCTTTGGGATACATTTAAAATAGAAAGTGACCAATTAATGTACACTGCTCACAAGAAATGAAGAGAACCCAAATCATCATAGTAACACAAAGTCAATAACATTTCAGGGATATCAATCTGTCCATTTAGGAAGTTTACCTAACATACCTTAAGTTTTTTTTGTGAGTATTTAGGAAGTGTACAATCACTTATACTTCCTAATTGGACAGATTGGAAATATAAGTGATTGTATATCAATGTCACCTGTTTTGGTGCAAATGAATGTGACAACAGGTGCCCTGGAGAGGCAACAGCAAGACAACCCCTAAAAAGATTTTGCAGGTGGTGACCTCAGACAATAGCATGAGGCGGTACCCGCAGGCCAGCTCCTCCCGGATGGCACATACATACGTGCAGTCACAAGATGGCAACAGCATTGATGCCATTGTCTGGCCCTCAAGTTCCGCAGCCCTGAATCCACATTAAAACCTCTGGGACGTCATGAATCGATGCATTTGATGCCACCAAGTTGCACCACAGATTGTCCAGGGTCTCACAGATGCCCTGATCCAACTTAGGGAGGAGATCCCCCAGGACATCATCCACCGTCTCATCAGGAGCATGCCTAGGCGTTGTTGGGAGTGTTGTGTGCGTTGTTTACTTTAATACTTTGAGTTTGAATCCAGCCCTCAATTGTTTGGTGATTTGGGTTTCCATTGACTTCATTTTGTTCCCAACAAATTAAACCATGAACAGTAAAGATTTTGATCTTTAGTATATTTTTTTTATCTTGACCAGATGTGTTATTTCATTATACTTGACCAAATGTGTTGTTCCATTATTATTTGAGCAGTGTAAATGTTATTATACTTTATAAATATATAACTAAATGCATAGAATATATATATAAAAACATTTTGTAGATGCATTTGAAAAAACATACAAAATATTTTTTTCAATACATTTGTAAAATATTTTAATCTTCACATTTTTTAAATGTACTGTGGGGTTTGGCAGACCGTGCCTCAAACCTCTGATATTTAGCTTCTAAGTCAAAGCTTCTATAAATTATAGCTTCTATACATTTTGTTATATATTCACTGACTGAAGACAAGTGTGCTGCATTTGTATAGAAAGCACAATCCTATTATTGGCCGTAATATCAATATTGATTTCAGCAAATACACCATCACTGGGTTTCACCTAAGGGACCCCACAGTCCTTGCCAGGCCCAAAATCCTCAAAAACCTAAGGCCTCTACATCTGTGTTTAGCTGTAAAAGAGATCTTGGTCTCAGCCTGTGTCCCTTGTTGAAATAAAGGTAAAAAAAAATTGATTTCTTCAGTGAAGTGATGACATATAAAATATAAGTTTAACATGATTGTCAATTTAGACTGTGAACAGTAACTGTAATTACATTCTGAATAGAATGTGAAATACATTTTCATACCAGAAATATATTTTGAATAAAGTTAAATGTATTCGACATATATTCATTATAATAAATATACAAATATTTTTATTTTCCATGTGGGATGAGTCAATAGACAGCAAACGTCAAGTCATGCCATATATTTCTTTCTGGCTTTAGGTCAGCACTCTGGCAAAAGAACATTTATTTTTCTTTATTACTTTTTTATCTACTCCACTGTATTTGGCTGTGTGCAGGTTCAGGTTGCAATTATGTTAGAAGGTAACTTCCCAGTTTCAACTGCCTTAACCACGGCAGCAAGTTAACCTGAATGATATTTTTCAGCTTCCCTTCTGTCCTGACAATAGCACAAATCCTTGGCATTGAAAAACATCCTGATAACATGAAAACAGCAAGAATGGTGTTCTTTGGGTGATGTGCAGAGTTGTACCAAATCTTATACTTTGCATTTACTTGAGTCAGACACAACACTTTTTGACAGTTGGCTACATAATGTAGTGTTCAGGCATATTTTAAAAGGGATTTAAGGGTGTGTTGAGTGATTGGAATATTACCTTCACATGTCCACCCTAACAAGTCTTGGCCACATAAACCAGTAGTTAAAGTTACCATTGGCCCCTTTAGTAGGCTTTTGTAGGCTTTCACAATTCTTTCCTACTTGCTAGGTCATCTAGCTTAGTAGAAAGACAAATGTAACGTTGCATTATACCAATAATATATTATATGGCAAAGCGGGCCAAATCAAAGGTCTCTAGTTTGGGCACCCCTGGTTTACGCCAATGATAAGCTATTTGTAGTTAGTACATCTAAGAAGTACAATGCAAAGCATAATTGTCATATTTGATTTTATATCATAAAACAACATTAGAAACACAAATTGAAATTTCAGGTTTCTTAAAAAAGCTTTTTCACAAGTAGGGCATTATCATCCTTTTTGCAAAGGTAGAGAACTAACACTATTAACATATGCGTCTCACTGTCAGTGACCAGGATTTATTACATATCCAACCATCACTTTGTCCACTTAATCCTACTAACTATGATTCTGTTAATGAAATTCTTGTAAAATTAATTCAAATGGATACTGTTTGTTTTAATTCATTTTTAAAATCCTAATTGAACAATTTCCCCCTTTCGCCCCATTATGGGCAACTATAAGGCCTGCTACCACCACTCATCCTCTATGTTCCCAACCGGAAAATGTAACTCATTCATGCTATCCCTTCAATGCACCCTTAAAGAAGATCCAAATCATCTGAGTTCTCCCTCTTCTCCTGACAGTCTTTATTTAAGCTTGGTCATACACACTCAGTTTCTGTGAGGTATTGTTTGTGCGGCTGGCAACTCTACTAACCATGTTTGTCCAGTAATTTTTCTTAAAGTCTCTCTCGGTTTCTTGATCCGTGCCTGCCTGTCGGACCACCTCTCTGGATTATCCTCGTCTGTACTTCTGCCTCTTGTCTACCTTGATGACCAGTTAACAACCTTCTGCCTGCCCTTTGACTTCATGCCAGACAGTCCCTTAATATATCGTTGAACCTTCCAAATAAACCTCCTGTGCTCTATGCTTGGATCCAGCCATCCTTCTGTGTACATTCCTTACAACAAAAAACTACGTAAAACATGAATGTTCTATAGCATGAAGCTCCTTCCTGTTTCTTACGGACTAGGAGATGAATGCATCTTTACATGATTTCCTTCAGAAAGCAATTCTGTGTATTATTTTATCCTCCGTCCAGATGCTGGCTGGCTAATAAAATTCATTGAGGCATCAGAGCTCTGCATCATACATACATTGTAACCTGCTCATACATTCAAATATAAGGTCTATACATTGTTTTGAAATTATTATATATTGTTCAACATACTGATTGTTCGGTTTAAATATGTAAAGTGTGAGAGTACAAAAACATTCCTATGAAAACATCTATAATAGCAGGATTTCAACTTTCACCTTTGTGTAGTCGCAGACTTTTTTGATGCCAAGTTGCTAGTACGACTGGAAGCAGGTCCAAAAAACTGCTCATTCTGCTGGCTGTCAGTTTTCCCTGGTGGCTTGAAGACTGTAAGGGATAGTTCAATGTCATCGTCACTAGACAGCTGGTGTAGAACTGTGTGAGCTCATATTCATCGTGATCTCCGACTGCACTTCTCTACGCAGCAGCTCCAAATCCTCTTGCTGGGCGATGGCACAATCAGCTGTTGCAGCAGCATTTTAGTCACCAACAGTGTACAGAACAAAATAACAAAATATGCAAAAAAAGTATCTGCATCCTCCACCAATGTTAAAGGTTGGGGGTACAATCAAACAAAAAACTTTAAACTGGCAGTACAGGTGATACATAAAACAAGTCAACAACAAAAGTAAAGACTCTATGTTTTTATTTATGTTGAGTTTATTATGAGTTTACTTGGACAACCCAAAAATTACTTTATGTATCTAGGGCAAGGTTATACGAAAACTATTGCAATAATAGGTGTGGAAAAACATTATTATATATTTTTCTACTGAAACTGTATTGTGTTTTTGCAAAACGTAACAAAAATAAGCAAAATCTAGCAATATTATCTTTATGCACTTTCCTCGACTGCCCCACACTGAGTCACCAGGGCTTTAACCAGTGGTCCTTTGCATTGCAACACAGAACATTTGAACGCATTCCATAACAAAGTTCCAATGTGTTGGGCCACCCAAAAGGTTCCTTTTAGATGGTCATTCCTGCAACATTTCAAGTTAACTGTGGGGCAAGCTCCCTCAGCGTTCTTTACTTTTTTACTAACAGGAAAACATAGTTGTATAACTTCTTCAACCTTCAAAATCTGTGAGAATTCAATGAGATACTAGAGATGATGGTAAGATCATCCTCTACAGTAAAGGAAAATAAGGGAAGAGGGATTTATTGGATATTTGTACTGGTTAGTAGGTTCAGTTGCAATCAACAGATGGTGTCTGGAGGAAATAGAAAGGGTAGATAAAAAAATTGTGAATATGTGAATAGGACAGACAGTGGAAAAACAAGCCAGTGGATGGAATAATAAAATATCTTCCATTATAATTACGCAGTATAATTTAATTTTCTAGTGTAAACCTGTTGACTCCAATTTTGCCAAATATCATTGATATAACAGGGTTAAAAAAGGGTGGATGTTGGACAGGGACTTTCATCTGTTATCCTAGATGAGGAAACATACACAACAGCAGGCAAACTATAATTACGAATGAAACGTCCAAACATCGGGAAGGGTAAAAAAAGTGGTCATATAATGGGTATAGAAATAATTTTAACACCAACTTCATGAACGACAAATGACAAATAATATAACTATATTTTTTGCAAGAGCAGAACCCTTGCATTCATATTATATGCTGCAAAACGTGTAGAGCTCCTACAGTATAAAGATACATTTGCAATTTATCTTTGTAAGTCGAATAACTCACTATGTGTGTTTATTTTGTGTTTCATTTTTAACAATTATATCATTAAATGTCCTTTGGTCCTGAAATGTTTTATCTGCTCATGTAGGCATTAGGGCACAAGGATTTACAGTATTAAGTTGACTTGTCACTTTGCTCTCTAGCAACTCCTTGTGGTAAATATTGGCACCTAAAATCTAAATCATGTTTGTACAGCTGGGGAAAATGTGATAAGAAACACAACGAGACATGCTTAGAGGACATACGTTGCAAACTTGAACAATCCCATACCTACTATTGAGTTGTTGCCCTAACAAAAATGCACACACAGACACACACACATACACAAAGCATAACTATTAAAGCTCTGCAACATGATAGAACACTGCCTGCATACAGTTTACTCCAGTCAACTGGGTCCCTGTGCTGCTTGTACTGACAGTACCTCTCTCTCTTACAAACAAACACACCCACACTCAGAAGCCCACGCATGCTCTCATTCCCTTCTTTGCGACATGCCTTGTCTCTGATCTCTCTAATCCCTGTGAGCTGTCAGTGCCTCTGAATCAGCAGCATGCCAGGCTGCTCCAGCTGTTTTAGTGCCCCAAACTGCACTCTATTCCCTATCTAGTGCACCTTTTTTGAATTTTTCATTCCTCCATTGCTTTTCCATGTAGGGAACATGGAGTCTGCATCCTTTACGGACGCAGACTCTTTAGTGTGGTTCACTTCATCACTTAGAGTTTCACTCTTATACAACTCTGATACAAGCAATGGAATGAGCCATTACTCCGGCAACTGTTGGGTTGGTTGTGTGAAGCAAATGTGAGCGCCCCATTAACCGCGGATGTGGAGATTATGATGCATGCTTATATGCCTGGGTAACCTTTTTGAATGGCCCTTTCTTTTCCATTTGTTCCCAGTTTATTATCAAATATTTTGGTCAGTCTGTAACTTCAAACTGACAGCCTTAAGTTATAACTTTGCCCAATCAAGTACTTTTCAAGCCACTTACGAAATATAACAAATCTGTCTAGAATATGAAACCAATATCAAACAAACAGATAATATTGATGAATAGATAATATAGTTATAATTTCCACATGTTGATTATGTTTTCATCCTCTCCTGGTGTTGTGATGATAGGGGAGGTCTGGCAAAACAATTCCAATCTAGTTTCTCTTTAGAAGCAATTATGTTTTTCTGATTAATTTAAAAAAGATTATTAAGAAGATTATAGATACATACTGAATAAGCTATACATTTAAATCATTTTGCTCAGTGGCTCTGAAAATGTAGTGATATAGCAAAGATGATTGTTTTGATTGTTTTAACAGCTCTAAGATATGTGAAAAGCAGTAGCATATGAAAGTGGGTTGAATGTGAATTCATGCAGTGCTGCCCAGAGATCAGAGATGCATTTCAATAAATGGCTGTTTATTTAGCGATAATTATGCCATCCAGAAAATGACACACTAAATCAATTACAAAAGTTATTTACAGATTATTAATGATCTCTGGAAATGACTGCTATATTTGTGAACTGAGTGGATTTCTAGGTGACAGTTTATTTGGAATTGAGAGGGGTAGAACAAATATATTATAGTGTTATGATGCTTTGAGGACATTTAGTGTCAACATTATTTTATATAAGGTAGACACAAGCCAATTTAACTTTAACTTCTTTTTAAATAGTATTTAGGTAAAAGGTTATCTGCCTGTGAAATTGTTCATACAATTATTGTATTACTAAAAGCTGGATAAGACCTATGATGATTAAGAGCATCATGTTTATGTGTTGTGTTTAATGTTGTGTGTGAAGTATTAACGCAAGTATGGATAATAAATAATAATAATACATTGAATTTATATAGTGCTTTTCTAAAGACCCAAAGACGCTTTACAATTGAGTGGACAATACACAGACAATGAAAAGAAAAAGGACTAGGACAAGACAATAGAACGGGGGGGGGCTATGGGAAGGCTTGTGTGAACAGCCTTCAATGAGTCTTGAACCTCAGATGGATGAACCTCAGAACCTCAGGACCAAGACAGATCCACAGTCCCCTCCCCAAGGGTTAGTTTGGTACAGTGCCACCATCTGGCCAATCAGCCAATAAACTGCTCCAAAAAAATAAGGGAACATTTAAATCACACATCAGGTCATGATGAACAAAACATATTGAAGATCAAAATGTTTTGTTGTTTTGGTGTGTAAAACAGAATCTTAACAAAAATTGTATTGTACTTGGTGCCTTTTCTCAAGGACACAAGCAAAATGCCAAAGCAGAGAACAATCAGTCAGAGGTGAGCTTCACATGGAGTGGACAGGCTGCAAAAAAATTGGAATTCTTAGTGTCAAGCCACTCCTGACCCAGAGACAACATCAAAAGCATTTTACCTGGGGGAAGGAGAAAAAGAACTGGAATTGGAGTGGTCTAAAGTCCTCTCTTCAGATGAAAGAACATTTTGCATTTGAAAGTCTAAGAGTCTGGAGGAAGAGTTGAGAGGCACAGAATCCAAGTGGCTTGAAGTCCAGTGAGAGTTTCCACAGTCAGTGATGATTAAGGGTGCCATGTCATCTGTCGGTGTTGGTCCACTGTGTTTTATCAAGTCAATGCAGCTGTCTACCAAGAGATTTTAGAGCACTTCATGCTTCCACCCGCTGCCAAACTTTGTAGAGATGCTGATTTCCTTTTCCAGCAGGACTTGGAACCTGCCCATAGAGTCAAAACGACTGGTAACTGGTTTAGTGCCCAAGGTATTACTGTGCTTGATTGGCCAGCCAACTTACCTGACCTGGGTATTGTCAAGAGGTATATGAGATACACCAGACCCACAAAGTATGAACAAGAATCCCAGACGAACAGAAAGATGCTATCAAAGCAACCAGAGTTACCATAACATGTCAGCAGTGCCACAGGCTTATTGCTTCCATGCCACGCTGCACTGATGCAGTAATTTGTGCGAAGGGAGGCCCGACTAAGTATTGAGTGCATAAATAAACATATATAGGAAACCATTGCAGGTGTTTTGAGTTAATTAGCTGATTGGTGATCTTCTCAGCTAACAATTCTATATTATACATTTTTTATATTAGAATTATTTTTTTTTTTTTTCATGCGCTGTAGAATGAAACCAAAAAGGCTTGAAATGTTTCACTTTATATGTAATGTATCTAGAATATATGAAGATGTACCTTTTTGATTTGGATTACAAGAATTACAATCTCCACAATATTCCCCAATGAAAAGAAAACATCCTATCTACTCCCTTGGAGAGAAAAAAATCTAATATATACATATGTTCTCTCGGATCAGAGAGCCAGCAGCCTCCTCTCGTTGTCTTCAGTCCTACATTTCTATAGTTTGTTGACATAGCAGATCCTCACTCGTACAAATCAGACACAAAAGAAAATCTACCTGACTGTGCCTGCACTACATGTGCCTATGTCAAGTCGCAGCGGGGCGCTATACGACAATCGAAATTGCACCCAGTCATTCAACGGAAAATATCAGGCACCTGGACAACCATTACAACCTGAATAAAACAATATACCAGTCTAGCTAGCAACGTCTTTTCAAATTTGTATTGGCTAGTTTGCTTTTTCAGACGTAGTAGAATCGCGTGGTTGGCCTAATTAGTCTTCAATCACGAGAAGTGGGGAGTGTTTGGCAGAAGGAGGAAGTCAGCGGTCATTACGGTGCTGGACAGAACAGAAGAAGATAAGAAGCCTTGAGTTAAACAGGAACAGGCATCTGGATACACTGGATTGTTAGCAAACATTTAAACACTATAATGATAAGACATTGCTCATATTTATTATATTTTTGACTGGACATAAAATCACACTGAAAGGATTACAAAACAATACTGGTTTACTCGCGCTTTTCAAGAAAAGATTCGATCTATCAACTGAGGAACCCACACATTATTGAGGGGACACTTTGCTATTGTTGAGGCTAGCCAGCTAACGTTTGCTAGCTTGCTAAGTGTCTGTGTTTTTGTAGTTCCTCGGGCTATATGGCTACGAATTTTGAACCTATATATGGCCTTTCCGAAGACGAAGTAAGTGACTATTTAAGCAATATTTTGATTCGTTTTTTTCTGTAAAATATAAGTATGTGCAAACTATATAAGCTAACTAACTTGCTAGCTAACCGTAATGGGTGTTGTTCCGATTAAACGAAAAAGAAACGTTAGAGAGTGATTGTCTGTGTAGCTAGCTTTGTTTCGTAAATGTACATTACTGGAGGACAGATTCCCGTATCTCGTCATGAATTAGCTGTCTAGATGACGTTGCTAACAAGTTAGCTAGTTTGCTAGACAAGACTTCACGATTTTTGTGATGACAGAAGTAGCTAGCTAGCTATCTACAGAAAAGAGAAGTTCGGTATTGTAACAATCACAATTTGTTTATGTCTAAGGTTACATAGTTACAGTGTATATTTATATCTAAAATGTTTACTAACATTACGTTTGTGACTTATTAAGCTTTCTAGCTGCAATTGTAAGTAATGTAACGTTCTACTTTACAGCTGCCGACCGTACAGTACTGTACACCACAACAAAACATTATTTCTGGTCCGTCAGTCTCGACAACTGTAGGCCAACAGAACTTCATTAAAACCACAAGATGCAAATCAGTTGCATACCTTTGTTTTTAGGTTAGTCACACATCAAATCGAATTGTTATCGGGTGTTACAATACACAGAATGTAACTTGGTATTATGTTGTTGCTAGTGGTAACCTAATTAGGTGCAGAAAACACAAAGCAGTGAGTAGCTACTAATATAACCTACGTCTATTTACAGGTGACTTATAAAGTTCCATTATATAGATTGGATTTAGATGCCAAAAGTAAAGTCGTTAAATAATGCGCAGTTGAATCGAATCGTGTTGACTAAACTGCCCATCATACATTTGAAGTACTGCAGGACAGGAGTCCACATAACAAATGCCACATTGAGACTATCTTCGGCGTGTAACCTGGGCTACATGCCCTTGATTACATAGTCACGTGATGTCCACTCGGTAAAGATCATGTACCTTTATATTTTTAGCAGGAACTTGTTTGAAATGAACTGGCATAATTAAAACACATTTGCAGTAATTGTTTTCCAGAGGCTACACTGTTGGGAAGACGTAGTTCAAGTAGATACAAATAACAATCTTTGTTTTTTTAGCTTTGGGACTTCTACCTTCTGCCTGCACACCCCTTGGCGTGTAAAAGTATAGCAATATGTTTAAATATGTCATATGGTTAATACACAACACAAAGGGTTGTTTAGTAAGTGTTTTTCTATTCATTATTTACAACATGGTAGTTCATTCATAGAAATACTGAGTATTAATGTTCTAAGTCCATGTCTATGATCATGTGATCATAATCTGATGCTTTAATTGTGTATCAAAGAAATTAAGTAGGCACTGGTCTATTGTTCGATACTTTTGCTTGTAAGACAATGGTTGTACAGATTTTGGATAATGTAAATGATGCGTTGATAAACCAATGTTTGGGGAGAGCTTGGGTAAAACTTGAAATTATTTTGAGAGCTTGCAGTTGAACAAAAGCAAATTCCATGTGCTTTCAAAACTGTTTGGCAATGAACTTGTTGGAGACAACTAAGGCATGCGATTATACCATTATACACAAAGTAAAATAGAAACATTTATTATTCACAGGCATGCTCAGTCAATTTTAAGAAGTTCAATTTTGCCATTTACAAATATATTTTGATGGTAGTTGCAATTAACTGGCTAAATGCACTAACATACAAGTCTTTATTCTTTCCTATAATACAAGTCATGTAAAAATTCTAGAAGATTCTGCTAGTATAGGGGTGGACATTCATTTACATATGAACTTTAAAACAGTTTGAGTTGTATGTGATTTTAACATACTGACCTATTAGGCATACAAACAAATCCGGTTTTCAGAGGGAAAGGGAGCTCTGTTGAGGATCCTGTATGCCTGGAAAACAAATGTTTTTAGATTCTTCTGACACTTATATGGGTGGGGTGGTTATGAGTGACTGTATTAGAATGCTACTAGGATACTCGTAAGTATTCTGAGCCCTGACTGTCTATAGAAAGAGGACAATAATTATGCATTACTCACAGCAGCGGAGGGGGCTTTGAGGAATAGCCAGGCAGGCAAGGCCCCCCACACACTAATTGCTAGCACTTACCAAAATTATAGTAACATGGTTTGTTGTCAGCTATTATGGAAACGTTAGCCACCTTGCTTGCGGAGAGTTCTGTTGGTTTTGTTCAGCAGGTAGGTATCACAACTTTCAGTGTAGTAGCCATTACAGCCATGTCCAAATGTTGAGAATTACAAGTTTTGGTTTACACAAAGTTTGCTGCTGCAGTGTTTTTAGATCTTTTTGTCAGATGTTACTATAGTGTACTGAAGTGTAATTACAAGCATTTCATACATGTCAAACGGCTTTTATTGACAATTAAATTAAGTACATGTACAAAGTAATTATTTCTAGTGTTTTCCCTTCTTCAAGACATCTGCAATTCGCACTGGCATGCTGTCAATTAAGTTTTGGGCCACATCCTGACTGATGACAGCCCATTCTTGCATAATCAATGCTTGGAGTTTGTTAGAATTTGTGGATTTTTGTTTGTCCACCAGTCTCTTGAAGATTGACCACAAGATCTCAATAGGAATAAGGTCAGGGGAGTTTCCTGTCCAAAGGCCCAACATTTTGATGTTTTGTTCCCAGTGCCACTTGGTTATCACCTTTGCCTGATGGAAAGGTGCTCCAACATGCTGGAAAAGGCATTGTTTGTCACCAAGCTGTTCTTGGATGGTTGGGAAAAGTTGCTCTCTGAGAATGTTTTGGTCTGAGGATGTTTTGGTACCATACTTTATTCATGGCTGTGGTCTTGTGAGTGAGCCTACTCCCTTGGCGGAGAAGCAACCCCACACATAAATGGTCTCAGAATGACTTTACTGTTGGCATGACGCAGGACTGATGGTAGCGCTCACCTTTTCTTCTCCGAACAAGCCCCGATCCCTCAGCTGAATAAACTTTAGGAGAGGGTCTTGGCGCTTGCTGGACTTTCTTAGGCATCCTGAAGCTGACTTCACAACAATTGATCCTCTCTCCTTAAATTTCTTAATTATCTGATAAATGGTAGATTTAGGTGCACTACTAGCAGCAATGTCCTTACCTGTGAAGCCCTTTTTGTGCAAAGAAATGATGACTGCACGTGTTTCCTTGCAGGTAACAATTGTTAACAGGTAACAGTTAACAATGATTCCTGGCTCCACTCTCATTTTAAAGCTTCCAGTCTGTTATTCTAACTCAATCAGTATGACATCCAGACTTCTCCTCGTCAGAACTCTCACCTGTGTTAATGAGAGTATCACTGACATGATGTCCACTGTTCTTTTTGTGGCAGGGCTGAAATCCAGTGGAAATGTTTTTAGGGATTAAGTGCATTTTCATGGCAAAGAGGGACTTCATCTGATCACTCTTCTTGACATTTTGGAGTATATGCACATTGCCATCATAGTATGTAAGGCAGCAGACTTTGTGAAAATTAATATTTGTCATTCTTAGCTTTTGACCACGGCTGTACTATTGACCAGCAGTTTATATGAGAGGTCGAAAGACATTGGTTGCTCCTCATCTTCCTTTATTAGGGGAAATTTGTTCGACTCCGATTATATCAACACCATAACCCAGGTTTTTGTGAAATCTAAATATGTCTTATGATTCTTTATGATAAAAATATTAAATTACTCATCAAGTTCCATAAATCATTGCAGTCAATATTGTTGTCTATTTTTGTTATTAGGCATGTGGTGTAAGTTGTCATTAAAAACACTGTGCCCCTATCTTTGTTATTTGAGTTTTAAGTAGTTTGAATTCAGTCCCTCTTCATATTTTCTGTTTTTTAGGATCCCCTTTCCGGCCAATATATCCATCTGTATCTGTCATACGTGAGCGATCAGACCCTAGCTCTTATTTGGTGTTAACCATGGGGTAGTATTGATACACCTTTAAACCTCACTTTTGCTACTTAGATATAACAAGGCTTGCATTGTAGTCTTATAAGGTTCTCATGGAAACAAATTGCAAGTTTGGTCAGGAATATCATTTGACATTAACTATTTGCAAGGTAGGCTGCGTTGGAAGATGTTTAAAAAGGGTGGTCAGTGCGTGGGAAACAGAATGCCTGTTGTGGGGCAGAGCAGAAAATAGGTTAAGAGGGGAAATGGATAAAATAGGCCTTTGTGAAATGTTGTTTTTTTGGCCAGCAGCAGAAGGGGAGAGCTGTGCCAACATTTCCCATAGCCTAACTATAGCTGTTTTGACCTATTTCTGTTATATAGACAATCTGTGAATAGTTATATGGTAATTGGTTCTAGGTTGAAGTACTATACCATTCTCTTGTTTTAAAAAACAAAAACAAAAGTTCTGGATCAGAATGGGCCTGAAGTGACCATGGTGTGAATAGCAGTGGCTTTGGTCCATGGCACTGTCTTTGCCAGAAGTGTTTAGAGGACATCCTCTTGGCATACAACTTTTTAAATTTTGTTTAAATGTGACAGTAGCTGTATCAAAATGTATACCCTTGCTTTAGGTCAGATAAATAACAAACATCTTTTTCTCTGTTCTTATGCTACATGGCACAAAAACGTTTGTTATTTAGAGTTGGCTGAGTTCTCTCTAATGTACATAACAGGTTTAATGCAGTCACAACCTTTCTCTTTAAATTGGCACCATATAAGGCTAAAGGCATTCTAGGTTTATATTAAATAATCAATGTCCTCAGTAAGGGCAAAGAGTAATGTGGGATGTATTCAACTTTGACCTTTTAACCTTAAAAGTTCACCTATATAAATGTGCATTTCATACTAAATGAAGGGTGATGAATGTAATTTTAGACTAGAGCGCTTTTGACTTCCTTAAAACTTGTGGGAAAAGCCTCTATTTTTGCTGCGCTGACTGGGTCCTATCTTCTCTGCCTAGCCCTGAAATAATATTGTGAACACTTAGCAGCTCTCAGCAATAGCAAACATTGAGAAAGCGTTGCTGTTGCTGAGAGCTACTGATTGTTCATAATATTATTGTGAAATATAACCCCTTTGTCCTGACTTGTTTTTATTTAGTGTTTATTAGCCAATACAGAATCTGGGCTAATATTATCTTGGTAATTCGGAGCATTGTAGCTGATGTTTGATTTAATTTAAATATTTTATTTGTATTGATGTCATTTGTTTCCCATATTTTTCATTGCAGAATGAAACCAGAGTTCTCCGTGTCAAGGTTGTGGCAGGCATTGATCTGGCCAAGAAAGACATTATCGGAGCCAGGTGAGAATGATCTACTAGTGTCAGGGCTCTACAACACCTCCATTTTGCTTTAAGACTTCAATAGTTTGCTGTTCTACATGTATTTCCTTTATTCAAAGAAGCTTACATTCTTTTACTTTGGGTGTGCAGGTGCTCTTTGTAAAAGAAAACGCACTACCAAAACAACAGCCCTTTGTGTAGTGTCTAGCAGGTCTTTCTAATTGTGCTTACTTGTCAGTAAATGTGTTACATTTATATTTGATGGGTTTTGCGGTTTGCACCGCCTCTGGTACACTTGTGCTCAGGATGAAAAACTACAGGAGTCTACTTGGTTGTACTCTTTAACTTTTCATGATTGTTAAGAGTTACAAATTAAGATGTCCTGCAATTAGTGATGGGAGGTTTGAGTATTTTACTGATTTTGGTCTTTTCAAGAGTTCAAAGAGTTGGAGTCTTTTGACTCATTTCGTACATTACAGCCCCCTGCCCCTATTGTTTGCTAAAACTGAACGTGTCAGTCGTTTTCTTTTTTACTTAAGCAAATTATTGGTGCTTGTTTTCATTCGTGTTTATTATGACATCAGTAATGAACTAACTATTATAGCCCACTTTTAATTATTTGTTATAAACATGTCTTTACAATGTTGCAAGCTCGATCTGTTTTTCTCTCCCCTCCAAACATTCAAATAAACAATACAATTGATTGATACACTAGAAAAAAGGACTTGAGTCCTGAGTCACTAAAATATTTGTTTAAAAAGAACAAATGGTGTGTGAACTGCATATCCAGATGTTGAAACGTTCTACTTATCACACTGCTCCCTTAACAAGGAGGTATTTTCCCCTTATGCTCATTTGGGGTGGAGAGCGCTTTCTCCCGCAAACTACTGGTTTTTCCAAACAAATCCCTAATGTCCAGAGAAATCATCAATCATTGATCTAGTCCTGACTAATGCCCCTTTTAAGTATTCAGGGATTGTTGTCTTCCCAAATGTGAGTAATCCTTGTGTGATAGACATTTTAGACAGCTGAGAAACAAATTTGCTTCTCTTTTTAGAAAAGCCTAAACTGAATTTTATTTATCTGTTACTACAGAAAGCCTGTGACATTATCTGTTGCTTGTGATTATTCAACGTGCATGTGCTCATTCAACTGATCTTCCTTCATGTATGGTCAAGAATGCTGTCACTGTATCTGCTGTCTGAAAGTCTGAAATGTTTAATGGTTTTCATTTGCATTTTATTTCCTCTGGGTTCTTGTTTTATCCTGTTACCGCACTTGCAAAGGAATCTGTAAATGACAACAATACTGTGGTTGATGACCACACTTTTAGTTTTTCCCTCTTAGTAGCTGAGGTTCACCAAGCCCTAAAACAATTTAACCCTAGAAAACCGGCGGGTCCAGATCAGTTGTAGCCTGGGTAATTAAAATTATCTGCAGTTATTATTGCTGAACCTTCGACCCATTTCTTTAACCTTACCTTGGTTTTAAATGTAATCCCTACGGTTTGGAAGTCTGCTTATGTTTTTCCCCTTTTTAAAAGGAAGTGATCCAACAATACTTAATAATTACCGACCAATTACTGGAATCCCTAGTTAGTGAACAGGTGAAAGAGTACTTATACACTCAATCAATTAGAGGTGTGAATCTTCACCTGCCCCACGTTTCGATTACGATTCAGACGGTAACGATTTGATTTTAAACCGATTCTCGATGCATCATGATGCATCTTGTTCTCCAATTCTTTTATTAACAATACAAATACTTAACTCTCTCTTAGCATTTATATTAATCTGTTTTCTAAAAAAAATTACATGTCAAATTTCATGTCAACCTATTTTTCAAGTCATTCTGGAGTTTTGTTTGTGCCAATACAAAATAAAGTTTTGACATTACAAAACATACTTTTCTGTAGCAGCCTTTTTATTACTGGAAAATGTATGGTCAATAACACTGTCTATAATACTATAAATTAAAAGGCTGCCTTTTATGCAATGAAATCTATTGTACCACAAGGTATTATAACATTGTATTGTTTATGTGGAAAATCAAAATGTGATTATTCACTCGACAATAACATTTAGCAAAACACAGAGTGGCTTTCGCAAAAAGGCCCTCGTTTGTAAATTCAGCTGCCGGTAATCGTAAATATACGATACAGGTATTACAGGTATTGCGGTGTTTGTGAAAAAACTCAGAAGGGATTCTGTATCTTGGCACCAGGGTATGGAGGAGGAAGCGAAAGCCTGAGTTTTCCATGACCGAGTAAGAGATCCTTTGCAATAAATGTGGCAATGGGCTGTGTGATATTCTTTGTCCTTTTGGACATTTGAGGTAAAGTTGTTCAATTGTTGTATAATAGCCTGATTCACAGTGTTTTGCGGGGTTGATGCTAACCCTAGCTCTGAGTGAAAACGGTGCATGTGATTCCTTATGTTTGTAGTACTTATTTACATAAAACAATCCTGCATATGTCCGTCTGTCTGTCTGTCCATCCGTTTGTACATGATATGTAATTATAAAAAAATCAATGCAGAATCTTTCACGTCAGCTTCACGGAAAACAATTCTATTCCACAGCTCTACAATCAATACTGTCTACATCAGTCTGGGTTCTAAAAAAAACTTAGCACTGTTACTGCTGCTATGGAAGTGGTAAATGACATTATCAACGCTTTGGATAGTAAGCAATATTGTGTGTCTCTTATTATTGACTTGTCCAAGGCTTTCGACACCGTGGACCATGATATTCTGATACAGCGACTTGTTGACACTGGTTTTTCTCTTCATGCTGTAGGTTGGTTTGTCAACTGCATTACTGATAGGACCCAGGCTACCCAGTTTCAGGATCTTACATCTGTAGTCTTAACAGTTTGTAAGGGGGTCTCTTAGGGTTTTGTTCTGGGCCCACTTTTCTGTTTACATAAATTGCTAGGGAGATGTTCAAAACTCATCTTTCCATTTTTATGCAGATGATACTGTTATTTATTGTTGCGCTGCTACCCTCAGCAAAGCTTTGGAGTATTTGCAAAATGCTTTTAACAGAGTGCAAGCTCAGCCTTATCAACTGAAGCCTGTTCTGAATGCTGAAGACCCCACCTTATGGTCTTTTCAAACTCTAGGATGATTTGCAGAGTTAAATTTGAGCATTGTTACGATGCAAGAGTAACACATTAAGGCAGTCTCTAACTTCAAATACTTGGGATTTCAAATTGCTGACCACCTTTCATTTAGGCCTCATATACAGAGTCTAGTGTAAAAGTTGAAATGGAAATTAGGCTTTTATTTTTGGAATAAGTCTTGTTTTTGTCTTGTTCTTGTCTGTTCTTGACTATGGTGATCTGTTGTACATGAATGCATCAGTCCATTTTCTCCATATGTTGGATACTGTGTATCATTGAGCTTTAATGTTTGTTACAAACTGTGGGACCCGCACTCATCACTGCCCACTGTATTCCCAAGGCAATTGTCCTGTCTTTCAACTCGTTGGCTTAGTCACTGGAATATTTTCATCTATGAGGCCAACTTGCAGAAAAAGTCTCCAGGACCTAGTTACTCTGACTGAATTTAAGGGTGTTGTAAAATCTATGGAATCTGTCTATATGAAGTCTATTGAAATGTTTTAATTTATAATACGCCTTTTCCCTGCATTTTTGATGTATTGCACTATGAGCTTATGTCCGAAATTCCAACCTTTCACCCGTGAACCAATTTGCCAGTGCTCTGCAGGGCCCAGGCAAGTTTCGATATGTCTTTTTGTCAAGATTAAAACTCTAGGCCACAAAAACACAGCTGTACCTCCAACAGCTTTTGCTCTTGCCTTATGTAGCTATGCACAAACCTGTTGTGACCTTTTACTTTTCTAGAACATTCCAAAGACATGTTAGCTCATAATTAATGAACCTAGGCCTGTTTCAGGCAAGTATTTGTTCCCAACAAGTCCCACTTTTAGTTTTTCTCCAGAAATCTCAAATTTCTTGATAAGAGTACAGTTGGAACCCTTTCAACAGGGTAATTGCAGCCGTGCTATGGTTATGCATGCGCTACTCCACTAAGCTTTTTGAGAACAAACTCGTCTCTGTCAATCTCGTCACTTATTGTTGCGAAGCTTGGTAAATCATGAAGTAAACTCTTAGGCAATTGTAAACCACTATGCACTATTTTGTATGTATACTTGCTTTTATATTCATAAATGTATGGCATTTCCTGTGTTTTGGTTGAATTCGATCTTTTTACTGTATCTATTTTGGAAATGTTACAATTTTATACATGCAAAATATCATAATTGCACGATATTGAACAAACTGACATTTCTATGTTTTTCTGTAATATATATTGTGTTATGAAAAAATACAAGGTGACTTGAATAGCTTTATTTGAGGAGAGTGAATTATTTTAGAATGATTGTGGGGTTTTTGTAGGGACTTGCATCTTCTTGGAAAATGTAAAACATAAGACATAATTATAATTTAACAATTATTTTGGGTAGTTTATGTTACTATAATAATGAATATACTGTTTAATTCCCTATGGTTCCATTTTATGTAATACTCTTCTATCAATTCAGGCTAAAGTCAATCTACCATGTTATGATATTAATAATGCATGTTGCTAAAATAAAGGGGCTCATTTGTGAATGAAGGAAAGGAAATTACAGGAAGTTCTGTACTCTAATTAGGGGAATGATGTTTCATTATCACAATAGGGGATGAATGTGAATGACAAAATTACGTAAAAATAAACAAAACCTTTTTATAGAAATGGAAACCATAAACATTGTTTAATTTAAACCATTTGGAAAAAAATGGCAACTATACACCAACCCTACGTGGTTTACAAAAATACAACATAAAATATTTATTAAACATAAAAGCCACATTTAAAATGGATAACCAATATAAACACGGAATCATTTCGCAAACCTTTGTATTTAATGTAAGCTTATTTTTTAGCAACAGTGCCAAAGTAAAAACAAAGTGTTGATCATTATGGCTAGACTAAATACAGATTACATTTCCTAGTACCTTGTAAAATAAAAAATCTTACAACTGTTGCATAATATACTACATATATAAAAATAATAACTTGACTTTAAGCAGGTATGCATTGCTCACTCAATCCTTTTGACCAAGAATGCCAGTTTATTCACCATTACTGGCTTGAGACAAGACTGTTGGCAAGTGACAATGTGGCCACTTGTACTAAAAAGCCTCTCTGAGGGGGAACTTGTAGCAGGAACGGATAGATACTTGCGGGCATGCTTGACGAGATTTGGAAAGCTTACTCTGTTTTCCATCATGCATGTGGATCTTTCTCATTGTCTTCAGACTGTGTTAGCAGGTAGTTGTTTAATTCTGCTTTCACAGCATCCTTACGTGTCAGCGAGGAATCAGACTTTCTTTGCCTGGTACAGATCAGCAACTTCAGGCTCCTCTTCAATGCTGCTGCATGATGTCTCCTGGCATTTCACCCTCTCTGATGTCACTTTGGCCTTGACTTAGGGCTTGTTGTCTTTACTGATGTCCATCTTGAACTGGTGGTCCTGAGTAGCTTCATCTATATATTTCTCATTGATGTACTTCAACACTTCAGTTTTCAAGGTCTTGGTCAAGTCTATGTCTTATTGTATTTGCACCATTAAAGTGTTAAAGAGGTGAGGAAATGGCTTCACATATGAGACACTAACTCAGTCTTCTTCTGGGAGTGCATCTGTCCAGCAGTGGGCCCAGTGACTTACTGACAGATTCCAGAACTTCTATATCTTGCCTGGTTGGATTTAGATGCCGTACCTTCCTACCGTACCTGAGTTTTGCTGCTCTAGTATTTTGCTGATCATCAACTGTCTGGAACACCCTCTTGTTTGGCATTCTGATATGTGAAGGTAGATTAAGTTCTTTCTGGGCTCTTTCAAGGGCAGTTCTGGCCTTCCAGCTGTGAGAGAAGTGGCCCACCATCTTCTTGCAGACACCTGCAGCACGGTCAATGTGGGCATCCTTTTTTAAAGCTTTTTCCAAAGGGAAAAAGACAAACAACAAAAAACATATATTATAACTAAACACATTTAATACTTGAATAATTTAAATGTCATTCCCATAACTTACATCAAGTTTAACTCTTTTACTTAATGTAAAAAAATAGGCACATTTCATTCCATTATTTGTTATTGTAAACAAATGCAACATTTAAATACATACATTTTGTTTTAAAATATTTAATTATAACACATTCATGGCATTGGTTTTTAGCCCTTGCATTCAGAGCTGTCTGTATTAAATTGTCAATCTGTATCCTCCCCAGCCCCATTCTTTACAATTAACCTTTATGCCACTTATTAAAGTGGTTACGTTTCAGTACAAGTTGCTAGGTAATAATATATAACAGTAATTGTATGGCAATAGCAACCGTAATAAACGTAGCATGGGCAATTCCGCATAATTTAACAACAGCAAGATGCAGTCTGTGGCCAAAGCACTGCAACCTGGTCCAGTTGTTTTTAATATGCTTGCGGCATTGTCAGTTATACAGACTAGACCACTCTCATCTAAGCCCCAAGCAGACTAAGCTACTCTCATCCCCATTGCAATGTTCTCACTTGTATGATCCTCTGGGAAAAATGCTGTTTGCAAACAGCAACCTTTCTGGTGGAAGATTATTAATAATGTATATACGGTCAGACTTCTGTAGGGCTTCGTTGTCTGGCTTGACCATTAGTGTGTTGTTGCTGCATAATATTCCTTGTGTGACATCTCTGTTTCAACTGTGGCCTTGCATTTCTTGTACAGCTCTGGGATGGCAACTTAAGAAAAAAATATTTAAAACCCTCTTTCGACAGCAGGTTAATTGGTACCACAGTGAAATGTTATTGAATCTGTGATTTTCTCTGCCGTTTGGAGCCTTTCTCTTATGGTGTAACACTAGCAAAGGCATCAAAAATAAATAGTGTTTTGCTTTGGACGGCATTCAGATCTGGCTTTCAATGGTCATACAAAGATTTGTGATGCCTACATAGATGGTCAAACCAATTGATTGTGTTGCCTTGTGTTGTGGCAACAATTGCAGGGCACTCAAAGTCCCTGTTTTTGGTCAACGTCATTCTGTCTGTAGACTAAATATTTCGACAAGTGCAAGCAAATGTTTGTCCTTTACGCAATGGAACTATTAAGCTTATGATTTGCAAGCGTATGATACTTAACCTTTTGTGCTAAACTCTTGATAAGAGTTAAAAAGTGAAATTCTTCTCAAAGCACATATTTGCAATTGAGACCCATTATTTCCGTGATCATTTGTGAGAAACACTACTTCTATAGTATCAAATTACCGATTTTAATGGTTATTATTTTTGGTACACGTGATCAAGATTGTTTCTTTGTTTCTTTTCACATGAGGTTACTATTGAAAAGGAAACCATACATGCCATATTGTTTGCAGCTATGTACATGAGTTAGATTTGCGTCCTATTAAAAAAATATTGCAATCTGGATAGTAATAGCTTAATTCTGAAACCTGCTAAATGCTACTTGCAGCTTTAATTATTGTAAATATAATGGTAAAACAAGTTCAAGTCCTGTAAATTTGAACATAAGTCTGTCTCCCGTTCAAGTCCTGGACATGTACTATAAGCTATCTTGTTTAATGGTGATGGTGTTGGGTGCCTACTTTCCCAACATGTCATCTGTTTCTCAACTGGTTTGGGTGCATTAGAATCCTTTTTCTGAGGTGCCTTTTTCATGCTATTAGCCAGGGCATTTTAGCCCAAACCCTGCTGCTTTTGACTTGAGGTTGATGCTTGGCTGAAGAAGAGTGAGCATTATGAGGGGCTGTTCTAATCAGAGCACTGCATGTTGAGTTGTGCTGTTGTTGCTGTGTGAGTAATGCTCACCGTCCATGATGCATGCGTTAGCATCCAGACATCCCGCTGGCAGCAGCACAGATCATGAGTTACTTTATGCACGCCGGCTGTGTTTATTACAGCTTGCTCACAGAACAGGTCAGGAATTGTCACTAGTGATGCGTTTAAAGCCCACAGCTTTGTGACCTGGTCATATGCACTGTGAACTATGGCTGGTCAGCCATGACCAAGATATCCTGCCACTTGAATAGTTTTTTTCGCTTGTGCTGCTGCTATAGCAATCGTCTGCCTGACTCGTGTAGATAAGACTACGCACACCAGATTATTCAACTTTCAAATTCCGCTGAATCTGGGTATGTGACAGGAATGAATGGAGGAGCAGTTACAACTTGACTTGAGTATGGATTGATCAGTACCACTCAAGCATAGTTCAGGGTAGCACTCACTGCACATGTTCATACATTTGTAAAATACTTGTGTGGTGTTCGGCTCATTGATTAAGCTGTTATTTGGTCTGTAAAACAAATGTAATGAAGAAACTTGATGAAACGCAGGTGCAAAATGCATGTGAAGAGTGTGGGAGCACCAACAGAAGGTTTATAGTCAGGCTTCTTCAGTTTAAGTTAGGCGTCTATTGGGCTGATAATACATCTATTTCTTTAACAGAGAACAAGAATCGGCAGCAACAAAAAATACTTAAAAAATACTTTTCTTTTTGTAATTCCCCAGTATGTGGTGGTAAAGAAATCGGCACAAACTCAACTAAAATTAAGATTAAATTAATCTGCTCCCGGTTCTGGTAGAGAGACTGACGCTACTAGCAAACCTCATCAGTAATATGCAGAACTGTTTTGGGGTACCTATGTAAAGCAAGCACACCAAATACCATGACTCTCAGAAGGCCTCCACTCAGTACAGGTAGCAATGTAAAGACAAGAATCTCGTCTTATTTATATTTTATTCTGAGGATTTTGTATTTTATTTGATCCAGCCTATGTACAGAATGTTTAAATAACAAACGCTTGATCTTTCCCGCGGTCTGGGTCCGATTCCTGGCGGTTTCCTATCCGGACCAGGACCTATAACCAATATATCATTGAGAATCTATACCATTGTACAAAACGTTTCCAATTGAACCTGCACAACGTTTCTTGCCTTAACGGCACTGGTTCACTGCCCAACAACGTACTAACGAATGTTCCCTTAAAGTTGCTTGCTAAATGGAGTTGCTTGCTAAAATAGAAACAACCATCTTTCTAGAATTAATTCTATTTTATTTTTAAATGCAGACAGTATTTCTTTGTTTAGAAATAAGAACATTTTATTATTAGAGTACATATTATTTATAATGCAATATTCATCTTATACATAATTGATATAAAACCATTTATAATTCAAGTTCAATATGAGAACTGACAATACATTTTGTTTAAATATTATTGAATTGTACACTATTTTATTTGAGAGTCCGTTGTTTACTACATGCATTCAACTACTAGACTACTTCAATATGCATGGCACTGAATCATACCTCAAATAAGACTTGATGTTCCAAACCTTTGCTTGAGGTAATTTGTTCTAACTGGACCTCTATACATTTTAATTGAATACCCCTGTTCTACAGTATGGAAAATTGTACCCTTTGTATGATTCCTGTCCCCAATCAAATGATGAAACATTTAAGTCAGAGGAGATTTCTTTATTTATTTGCATGAGTCCAAGATGTTGACCTTGCTTAGTGCTTACATGTTCTCTAATTATTACAAATTTAACAGTCTTTTAAGCCCGGGCACATAGGAGGCGGTCAATAGTCATAGCCAACAGTCACACAGCCAATAGGAAAGGTCTGTACCACAAAATACCCCCAAATGGCATCTCCAACCCATAAAACTAGTGACAGTCTTATAAACATCCCGTTAGGAGGCATGGGCAGGAGTTGTGGGGCCCATCAGTAACAGGCATCAAATCCTGTCTATTGTCCTTTTTTTCCGAGTTAGTCAGCACTATTAAACATTCTGTCAAACTTAAATACATTGCTTTTCAGGCATATTCTGATGTCTGAATGAGTAGGTGTCTGAAGTATAATGCCATTAAATGTAGGAATTTTGTTATACTTCTAAAAAGACTCTGGAAATGCCCATACCAGCATACTAGAGCAGAAAAGCTCCAACCCCACAACACAACAGTTTGTCCTGACTCATCTAATTCACAATGACATCAGAAACCTGGTCTGTGGTCGTGTAGTGCCAGCGTCAAACACCTAAACAATAAGCCTGTAGCCTCGGGCCAGGCTTATAGGTCTGACTGCTGACCATGTTGTGCCTAATACAAGCCGAGGAACTGTATACAGGTGTACATTGGATCTCAAAGTATTGACAAAACAATACAGCTCTTAAAATAGAAGCGTGTTTGTGTAGTTTTTTCCACACAAGTGTGTATTGTTCTCTTTCAAAAATAGCTGAGTTTTTTTTTTTCTGGATAGGATAAAGTTTATAGTCTTTGGGGCTGCGTCCCTTCTGTAACAAAGCTTACACATGTTACAAGGCTGTGGTCCTTCTGAGGGGTTTCTGGATGCCCCAGCTTTTTTAGGGAACTAATTTGGGATGAGTAGCAACAAGAAAACCCATGGCTGCACTCCAGCCATTATTTGCTCCAAGATCCATGCTGCAGAGGCTAATTATGTTTTTTGGGGAGCCTAATCACTCTTGGCTAAACAAACGCAATGAAGCTGTTAAAGTATTGCCACAAGAGTCTTAAGAGACTGCATCTCTGGTCTGTATTGCTTAGACGCGCACAGCAGCATTTACTAACCAACTGTTTTTGCGAGCTTGTATGGATATCTGTAAAGAATGTTTCATCTTGCTATGTAAATTAAAACAATGAGGTGGCTTTTGTATTTTTGCGGTCATTGTCCGGTTGGGAAATGAATCTTCTCCCAAATCCCAGGTCGCTTGCAAATATATTTGTTTTATGCTGCATCCATTTTGTCCTCTTAATCTTTTCAGACCTTGACCCAGACAAGCAACCCCATAGCAGAATGGAGCCCCCACCAAGCTTCATGTTAAGGTTGATGTGCAGTGTTAGGCTTGCATCAGCCAGAATTAGGCCTCAGCGCTAAGGCCAAGAAGCTGTATTTTTTTCATCAGACCATAGAATCTTTTTCCACGTTTTTTGCTGTGCTCTGGGGGCATATTCAACGCCTTGCAATTGTTTTTCTATCCTACCCGATTGGTGCTTTTAAAGAACCCTATTCGGGATTTGCTTTGAATGTTCCTTTGCCTTCATTGTCGTTTTTCTTTAGATTCGTTAAGAATAGTACATCCAACTGTCATCCAACCTCCTAATTAAATCCATTCTGATTTAATGCTGTTACTGTGTAAAATGTGGTAAAATACATTTCAGAACCACTGTGTTTAAATGTACGTTTAAATGCAGACACTTGTCCAGAGCGACCTACAATAAGTGCATTTCTCTTAAGGTGTCTTGGGAAACCCGTATCTGATCAAAGTTAACTGCATTTTTTTTTAATATATTTTTCTTTGTCTATGATAATTTTTTAAAGACTGAACTTTTACCAATTTAATTGACTGAACAGCCAGTTCAGGTTTAAAAGGCATCAAGGAAGAACAGGAAACAATTGGGTCTGATCATCTGTCTTAAAAAATACAATTCTTTGATGTACTTCCCCAATCGTATTAACTAGTCTTGTCCACACAGTTTTTTAGTCTTCAGGCAATTCACTTAAAAACCTAAGAAGTTCTTTGCTGCTTTAAACGCTCCAGGCCTCATTGTCACTCTTTAGTGAGGCTCCACCACCTCGGGCACCATGCCCTGACTATATCACTTCAATTCACTGTGCTTTGAATACATTTCTAGGCATGTGGTTCAGCAGACCGCTGGTAACAATGTATTTCTAAACTGTCTCTAATTCTGTCTATACTCTATCCCCTGTTTGCAGTGATCCTTACGTCAAACTGTCGCTCTATGTGGCGGATGAAAACCGAGAGCTTGCCTTAGTTCAGACGAAAACCATTAAAAAGGTAAGTTCACCCATTCATAACCTATAAAATATACAATGAACTAATTTGACTTCTGCCATTTGTTGCACTTGCTTTTGGTCTCAATAAAACACAGTTACACAAAGACTCATCAGACTGGAAGTCTAGGTTATATGTTCTGCAGTGATTGGGGTTTCCTTCCTGTGATCTGGAGTCATTAACAATAGAGAAGCCTGGCCTTGAGCCATCGTGTTCCAGCCAGGGCCTGTCATCTTGATGTGAACATTGTGGCAGGCTATTTCATGAATTATGTTGATAAAAAAATAGTTTGGTAGTGTTTGGGTCAAGAACCCAGAGGGTTTAAATGATTAGAGTAACTGTAGGCTATCCACTTAAATAAATGGAGGATATTAATTTGTTTATATAATTATACATAAGTACAACTACCTGTATTTTGTGTGAATACAGTATTTTCTGTTGGTCATATTAGCCTTTTTGTGTTAAACATATTTAGAGGGAGAATACAGCTGAGGCAACGAAATACTCAAATATTTGTGTCTAATATTTCAACTACATGGGAAAACCTTTACACCAGAGGGAGCTGTTTTACAGAGATTTCAATTACTAGAAGTGAATAGAAAAACAAGCTTGGAGGGGGAGCTCTGATTTTGCAAGCCCAGGTTTGCCAATACTGCATCGTGTTTTTCCCTTGCAAGTATATGAAAAAGAAAAAAGAAAGAATTGCACCATTAAGCCCGGTAAATGAGGGTTGTAACTTAATTACATATTTTTCAAGCAAAATGTTTTGTTACGGTTTAACCGCACAATTAGCGCAATGTAGAAGATTTTCTTTTTGTTCCCCTCTGAAGTTCTGTCAGCAGAATATTCTATACCAGGTGTTGCCTAGAGAAACTAATGCTCCTCCAGTGGTGACAGCCCTCTGATATCCCATTTCAGTTTAGTAAGAATGATTTTTGCATTCCTGTCACAGACAAAATTAACACTTGATCGTCAGTAGGGCTGGGAATTGACCAGGCTTGACCCTCTCTTGAGAGACAGGCTATGATTGTCACATGGTTAGTTCTAATAAAATAAAATAAATAATTAGACCTATTTGAATGCCTGACTCTTTGATCCCTTTAATGGTATACAGACAGAACCCCCTTTTTTTACTAAGTACATATTCACAACCAGAATTATCCTTGACGTATAGGTGCTTTGGTATAAAAAAAATCGGCTAACACATTACCTCCAACCATCCTCTGTCGCTCTGGGTAAATCTTCAGTCATGTCACCCCTTATCTTGTGTGTAGTCAGACATATGCTGTCCATGGCCCTGGATGGGATCAAAATAACGGTCAATGTGCTGCTATGTGGAGCAGAAAACATTTTCATTTCAGTCACACCACTTCTGCAAAGTGTGCTGCATTGTTGTCATGGTCAAAGAGCGGTACGAATGTGCCTAGTGGCGGTATAAGCAGTATAGGATATTTACAAAGCTTTGCAGGGAAGTGGTGATCTAGCATCAGGTCCCACACCATGACCTGTTCATACAACAGTATATGTTTTTTAATTGTAAAGCATAAACACATTTGAATCTTAAATCAGAAACTGATCATACCACCACTGTAATCTCTACTGAAACGGGCTGAAGATACTCAGACCCTAACCCTAACATTATCCAGTGGATTTAATGCTAATGTCTGATACAACTCATAAGATGCAAGGTGGCTTAGGTCTAGATCCATCTGATAAACTAAATATTGCGGCTTGGTTCTCCTTTTTGGCACAGGACCTTTATTCAAAAAGAAATGTTTAACGAAGTGTCTCCTCAGTCAGGGGTTGACATGCCGTGTATCAACTGGTATCCCAGATTAGCTTTTTTAACAGATGTTACTTCATTAAGGATGTTGTGCTATTATTATTGAACTGACCACATTCAAATAATTGACAATGGGGTGTTTAAAAACGTAGTTGATGTTGTGGTGTTTCTCTTATTGCAATTGCCTAAGGTATTTGAATAGGTTCTGTAAGGTCTCAGACTGATGTATGAAGTGTAGGCTATTGTTTCACAGGCAACAGACCGACTTCACTAAACTGTTTTTTCTTTTTCTTACAGACTTTAAATCCCAAATGGAATGAAGAGTTCTATTTTAGGGTGAGTTTCTTTATATTTTTTAGGTGTTGGTAACGTGTTAAGAAGGTTGTATTGCATACTACTTAAGGGCAAGTTTCATACACTGCTCATCACAGTAGAACACCAAGTCAGTAAAACTTCTGGGTTATCAATCTGTCCAGTTACGGACCATAAGCAATTGTGAATCAATGTCACTTGTTTTGGTGCAATGATTGTGATGCAACAGGTGCATTGGAGAAACAACAGGAAGACTATCCCCCAAAAGGGAATGGTTTTGAAGGTGATGGCCACAGACATTCCCTATCTCCTTATCCTTCCTGACTGAATCTTCTCTAGTTTGCGGATCTTGTCACTACTGGTATTATGAGGCGGTACCTGCAGTCTTGCACAGGCAGTTCTGCTCCTCCAGGATGACACATCCATACATGCATTTGCATGAAGGTTTGCTGTGTCACACAGTACAGTCTCAAGAGCATGGAGTTACACGAGTAGAGCTGGACAGGGCCGTAGAAGGGCATTACCCCGCATCAGGACTGGTATCTGCTCCTTTATTCAAGGAACAGGAGAAGTACTGCCAGAGTCCTACAAAATAACCACAGGCGGACTACTAGTTTGCATGTTTCTGACCAAACGGTCCATGAGGGTGACATGACAGCCTGAAGTCCAAGTGGCACCCGTCCTCACAGCCCAGCACCATGCTGCTTGATTGGCTTTTACCAGAGAACTCCAGAATTGGCAGGTTTGTCATTGGTGCCCTGTTCTCTTCACAGATGAGAGCCGGTTCATGCTATGCACTTGCATATGGGGGCCATACACACTACTGAGTCGCATTATGAAATGTCATGATGAAATTCACGCGAGTTGGGACAGCATGTGATTTCAATTGTTATCTTAGGTTTTCGGTGTGAGTTTGAATCCAGCCCTTGATCGCATGGCTATTTCGGTTTCTGTTGACCATTTTTTGTTCTAAACAAACTACGCAATGTACAGTAAAGATTTTGTTCTTTAATATATTTCTTTCATCAAGACTTGATGTGTGATTTGTGTTCCCTACACTTTTTGGATTGGTGTATATAATGTTTCGCCACTATTGCTCATCGAGTCACACATCATAATCCTTTTTTAATGAGTGATGCTGCTAGACTCTTATTGCTATTCAACACTGCTTTGGCAGAATGCCAGCCCTACAATGTTGTAATCAACAGTTACAGGTGTATTGTTTTGAAGCCCATTCATATGTAGTTTAGTTTTTTTGTACTCTGTCACTTTTAATTTAAAATTACTCAATGGCAATGGGGTTGAACAAAACTATCAGCTTTAATTTCAGGGTATTTTTATCTTTTAGGTACCAAATGTATTTGGACAGTTGGCTTCACAGCTGTCTGTTGTTAGGCTGGTGTGTTTATTTGCTTTGTTTATTGCATGCATTAGGGTTTGCAATTTTATTTGGAGTCAGTTTCTGATGTTTGACGACACATTGAGATATGTGTGTTTCTTGCGAAAGTATTCAGATCCCTGTCTAAATTTCACATATTTGAAATGGTGCATTAAAATGTGGTTCTGTTACATTATTTGTTTTTACTAATATTCATAATAAATGTTTCTTAGGTGACACTGATTTAATATTTGTAAGAAAAATAAACAATACGGATTGAATAAGTATTCAACTCCTATCTTGACTGTAGTAAGAACTTTCACTCCTTTGGGGTAAGCATACTAGCTTTGATCTTTCAAGGTGTTTTTTTTTTTAATAGGTAATTGGACTGCCACTTTGATAGTTCACAGTTGGCGGCCATGGTAGGAGAATCTTCGTTAAGGGACCTGAATACCTATGCAAGCTACATGTGTTTTTAATTTTTCTTATACATATTTCCCTTGCAATCATATAAACAGTCTGAATTTGAAATAATATAATTTAAAGTTGTGTGTGCCAAAATATGGTATCAAACACAATGACATGTCGGTGAATCATTTGTTATTCCATAATATAAAAGATTGTAAATGGGTCTGAACTTTTACGAGGTGCTCTACTACAATGGTATAAGAAGGAAAATCACTGTACGTTTCCTCACTTTGACAAGACATCTTTGCCTGACTTTGGGTTACATTTATGGTTAATGTTTGACTCATGTTCAGGGTTAAAATTAGGTTTGAGTTAAGGGGTTAAGGATTAGGTTTAGTTCATGTTATTAAGTTGAAGACCGATGTACTAATTGCTGTTCCTTAAGTAGTAAAACCTGTGTGTGTGTGTTGCTTTTAAGCAATATGTTTTCTGTACAATGCACAGATGTTGTGATAGATGACACTAAAAGTTTCACCTCGTTTGTCATCACAGGTTTCTCCTCACAACCACAGACTACTCTTTGAGGTGTTTGATGAAAACCGATTGGTAAGATTCAGCTTTTATAAAACTATATCTGATTGGTGTTCAAACACTTCTTGTTTTTAATATTGTACAAAAAATGTCAATCTTTCTTTCAGTTTGATAAACAATTTGATAAGTATCATAGTAACATAGTTACATGCAATGCTGTCACTGTCTGTCCCTCTCTCTTGATCTGTCACTCTCTCTCTCTCTTTCTCTCTCGATCTGTCTCACTTTCTCTCTCTTTCTCTGTCTGTCTGCCTCTCTTTCTTTAATTCAATGTGCTTTATTGGCATGAATTTTATCATTTTGAACAATGTTGCCAAAGCATTTTACAATGTAATAAGAAAAGGATTTATACAAATATGACAATCATGTTTAGAAACAATACAATTCAGGATTTCTTTGTGTGTGTGGTTGTGTATCTATAATCACTGTTCCACAGGGCATAACAACATTCACATATCTGGCTGAAATATTTACTGTAGGTCTCTCTCCTAGAAGTATTTTTAAGTTGGTTTTCTCACCCAATTTGTTATTGAATTACAGAATGTTTCATAATATTCTCTCTATCTTTTTCTTTCTCTATCTCAGTTTTGTATTCTTTGTCAACAGAATGTAATTTATTGTTCCCTTTTTGGCCGAGTTCTCCAATCCTGTTGCGTTATAAAATGTATCCTATATCCTATATGCTAATTTTGAGAACACGTTTGTTTGGGAATGTTTAACAAGGGACTTGTCAGGGAACACAACGTTAGACCACAGAGGGACCTGTGTAGATCAACATAAACCAGGGCCTGCAATGATTCACTCAGGACATTCAATGGAGGACTGCTCTTTTCTTGGCGTAATGAAATCTGTCTTATATGGAAATAGTCTTAGTGATAGTCTAATGCTAAATAAATATTTTTAAATTACAGCTAATTAATTTACTATTCTCTAAATCCACGGGACGGATAATGACCTTTTCAAATTTGTATGATAGTGTGATTAACGCAACGTGTTCAAGGTTTCCATGCAAATAACGAACAGTTGTTAGAACGTCCTGGGAACGTCAGAAGGTTATTTCAGGATCCTCTGGATGTTCTTAGAACATCTGTTTCCTGGGTCTGTAACACATCACATAAGTTACACAGTTCATTAATAATTAATTATTTAACCTATGATTTCTTGTAACTTAACTAGTTCTGTGCCAAAAAGGCAGGCAGGTATTTTATATATGGCTTCTCTCTGTTTCTCAGGGGTAGTTTGTACTTTGGCTAACCAGCTACTCTTAAATTGTACAATTTTAAAAGGTGACATTGTAGTTAATGAACACATCAGTTGTTTAACGTTTTGCTTATTTGACACTCATTTTGTCCTCAGGTTGAAACAGTGTTAATCAGTAGTGGTGTTTGATACATGCTCTGATGGGTTTTTATTGTTTGTACTTTACAAAAGACTAAATGTTGTCCTACATTCAACCTTTTTATGGGAGTCAATGATAATGTAACATGCTACCTGGTAGGTTGATTTTACTTCTTGCTTTGACTCTGCTCTTTCTCTCTGTGCCACTTTGTTCTCAGGAGGGAAATATTAACTTCGGTATATCAGATATGATTTCACTCGGTCTGACATTACGAGTTAAGGGTCGTATTCAACATTGGGGGAACTGGGTATAAAGTGTGGCAGCGACATGGCCTTCTAGTATGTTCTTGGGCGGATGTTTGGTAAAATGAGAGTTGAAACTATGTGGGTCATACAGGTTCACAGCTGCCACTGAGCAAAGGACTACATCGGAATTGCATTTATTTGCATATAATTAGAATTTGATTTGTGTAATGGTGCTACTGCTGCTGTAATAGCAGTGACACAGTTGACATACCATTATATAGGAACGAATGGTGAGCTTATGCTTTAGAAAAGATTTCCTGTGTATTTGTTTTGGAATATGAACATGTTTTGAATGCAGTTATTAAAGTTCAGAGGTTGTTTTGATGTAGTCAGACAGATGGCTGCTTACTGAGCGCCAGAGTGCAGGAGAACGACACTGTTCTTCAGGCCCCCCAATCATTTGGTCATTATTGTTGGCAGTGGTTAATCTGCAGCAGGCCTTGCTTGTGTTTGGTCGTCTCTGGAAAGGTTAGCTATTAGGAGTAAATGACAACAAAAAAAGAAAAATGCATCTTAGTGCAGGATCGAGATGGTCTAGTCCTGGCACAACCTGGCAAATACAGCCCGTTTTTCCCTTACAAGCCTGAGGGGGAGTGCGGTCAGTCCGACCGTTCCCCTGTCATGTCTGCTAGCACATATGGAGACAAAAGATTATGCTAGCCTGCATTGTCCTTTTACACTCAGCCGAAAGTCACACGGATGCTGAAATGAAGCAGCTAGTTTAAAGGGTCGGGTAGAACCCTTCAATTCCACGCAGCAGCCACGAGTGAGGATGAAAAAAACCTACAATAATGTGTCCTTTAAGCAGCTTACAGTAAATACAGTGGCTGCTCTGGTCCGGTTGGTTGTTAGCGGCAGCAGCTGAACTACAGTCTCCGACCTCCCTAGTATGTCTTTTTCGACTCTGGCACTTACAAGAGCACACGGCATTCGTCTCAGTATTGAAACGAACACAACGAAGCGATGACAGGAGACTGACATGGTGCGTCAGACTCACGGGAAAGGAGCAACGAAAGAATGTCACAGATTGCGAGGGGGGTGACACTGAGAGGGTGGTATTGAGGCACACAAACACCCTGATAGGAGAGACCTACTGCACTGTCCCTGGAAACACTACAAATGGTCAGGGTACCTTAGGGCATAAGCAGCATTGCTACTGATTCAGCTTCAAACCCGATGGTGCTTTCAGATGCCCTCTGCATATAGGCAAGCTGGGATCCGTTGTCCATGACTGTTATGTGGTGAATATAGCACTGTGCACATTATACGAGCACATGGCAGTTTGTTACTTTGAGGGTATAATACTGGGCAGAGGTTTGAGGCTATAGACTTACTGCAGGTGTGGGTGCCACTTTTATTCTGGTCACAAATATCTTAAATTTAACCACCGCCATTCTAACTTAAGAGCACGTATGGATCGGTGCCAGGCTAGCCCACCACTGAGCCGGCCACCATTGTCTCAAACATTGACTGGGGCTTGATGGTGGAGGCACATTTGGGAATTTGGTGGTTGAGAAACTTGGCAGTGGAGTTCAGCATGTTTGTGGTGGCTGGATTTGTGGGTTTGTTGGCGCCCACCTCACGAGGAGTTGTCCTAGTTTGACTGGGCCTTGAGCTGAGGTTCACAAGACAATTCCTGTCTTTCTATGCCATTGTGTTTTTACTGAAGAAGCGCATTGGTAGAGTGAGATGGCGTGGGGAGGCTGTCTCTGTGACGTCCCATAGCCAAGCAGCATGTGGGATCTGTGCTGGGCAAAGATTTATTGCACCGTCAGGCCTGTGCCACCTGACTCAGCGGTGTGTGTCTGTCAGTCCCCCACCAGTCCATTCTGTAGATTGATAAGGAACAGCTGAGCGAGAGGATGCTCTTCAGACCAAGTTTCTTGTAGTATTTATTCATTTTCCACATACGCTGAATGTGAGCTCCTTGAGGCAACTGTCCTGTCTGGAGTGCTGAGGAAAACCACAAATGCTTTTTGAACCCTGACCCTGTTCCGCCCCTGGCTTCGTTTAGGTTTGAATTGGGGGGGGGGGGGGGGGGGGGGGGGGGGGGGGGG
>JACXGK010000113.1:10975-97983 GCA_016801125.1 Novumbra hubbsi | reverse complement strand
CCCTCGCTAGACTCTCCAGTGCTAACCGTTCGGCAGATGAGTCCCTTTTTTTTGCTTCTCTGGCTCCCCCTTTGCTTGGAGTTTGTAACTTGAGTTTTAAGCTCCCTGGCTGTGCCTCTCTTGTTATTGTGGTGTGAGCCGTTGACTCGCTGCACCTTTTTCCTCTTGCTCTGCTATTTACTGTGGGAGGGAAAGTGAGTGAGTGAGTGAGTGAGCGAGAGAAAAAGTAGAGTCAGAGGGGAAGGAGGGGAGAAAACCAGAAAGGGAATCAGCCAGCTGAGAAGTGGGCGACCGGATCAGACAGAGACAGACAGCGCGGGACTTGAGAGACCCAGAAAGACAGCAGAACAGGAGTTAAAGAATGTCTCACCGGCTGCGTCTGTACTTTGGCTCTGGCCGCAGCAACACAGCTCCAGAGATGGAAGAGCTAGAAGGGCAGGCCCAGGACGGTAGCAATCACATGGCATTCCACATGCAGCAAGAACAGCCTCACCGACCTCAGCGCTGGAGAAGCGAGGACTTGCCCAGCTTCTCCAGGCGTCCTGAAGGAGACACCCCTACATTGAGTGGCATTTCTGAGCCTCAACAACGGCCTGAGAGAGAGATGTTTGGCCAGTGTCCCATGTCTGAGGACGTTTTGTCGGCTCGTGAAAGTTCCAGAGACTCGCTGCTGAAGAGGAGCTCCTCAATGTTCATACCCCAGCTGACTCCGGCCGAGCCACGGCCCACCAAGAGCTCCTCCATGCAGATCTCTCTACAGCGACGGTCCATTGAAACAAGGCCTGCCGAGGAACCACCGCCATCAGGACCGCCACCCAGCTACACACCAGGACCCGCTCCTGCCTACACCAAACCTGGATGGAGTTATTGCTATGCTCCAGCACCACCACCCCCTTACAACAACCAAGACTCTTTGGTTCCAATCGTGGCTAGCTCTCCACCTGTCTACAGACGAAATACTTTAGCTAGCCCCGTCTTGTCTCCGAATAATCACCCAACTGCTGATCCCGATCAACTGAATCGCAGGGTGTTCTGCGTCACGCCCCACGATGGCAGCTTAAACTCCACTGGTCAGGTCAGCCCGGCTATGTCTAATGGAAAAGCCGGAGGCTGCCCATCTGGAATCAGCATTGGAGGCTTCCACATATCAAGAAACTCCCCGGATGGATCTGAAATCCAGAAGTTCAGGATTGGCTATGGCGCAGGCCACCAAGGTGCTGGCTCTTGTCGCTGGTCCGTTCAGCAGCAGAACTCTGACCCAGGTCATTGTAGCACCACTCCAAGACTTGTCTTCCAGCTTGGGCAACAGGACCAAGCCCAACCCAGGCAGCATAACGTGAACGTTGTCACCCGAAGCGAGGCCACCGATCAGGGCTTCACCAACTCTAGAAGAGGGCGTATGATGCATTACCCCAGGATTCGTCTGGCGAGAAGCTCTTCGCACCAACAGCTGCCTCACGGGGACCACCAGATGATCAGTAATGTTGAGGGTCCCCAGAATGGTGAAGTGTGCCATTCTGAGATGGACAGTCAAAGGATGGACATTGAAGATGGCTGCACATTTAAAATCAGGAGGGAAACCCCCAAACGACAGCCTCATTTCAAGATTTCATTCAGTCAGAATGGTGATCCCCCCACCGTCCATGATATAAGCTTGGAAAATGTTCAGGTAATCATTTTTTGGGACTACAAATATCACTTGTGTAGTTTACACAAAAAAGCACCATCTGCCACATATTCAGTAAAACCAGAATTTGAGTTATGAGACTAATCAAAGAATTCAGATGCCTTCCAAACCACTGGAGTGCTTATGTATGACTATTTTTAGAACATAATTTCAGCAATGCCTCACCAGACGTGGGATAATAATGATGTTAATATTGAATCTAGTCTAAATGGCAGATGAGAAAAAGGCATGGGGGATTAACAGGTCTGGATGGGAAGGGGGTTTGTCTGGATGGGAAGTGAGAAAACAAGTGGACTCGGGGCAGGCGGGCCAGAAGCGGCACTGCTGCTGGGTTCCGCCAGTCCACTGAACCAGCTTTCATTTAAAAAAATACAGGTCTGTAAACTTTCGCACACAAGCTCTCATTAACATTTAAAACCTGAGAAAATTGGACAGGATAGAACGCTCAACACAAATATACTTGTTTTTTTGCTCACTAATTGAATTTTAACTGTCTGTGTTTTCCGTTTTGGTTATAGTCCCCTGTACATTTACTAGGAAAACTTGGGGAAAACAGACAGGAGAAAATCTTTTGGAACCTGCACTTAACACAAACTTGTTGCCTTGCTCACAAGTCTTTACCTTTAGATAAAGTAACAGACTCTCCTTGAGCCAGTGCTCTTTAAGAGGTGGCTTGAGCTTGTTCTATCTTTAGATTGGGTTTTAGCATTGGTTGTTGATTTAGAAAGTACCGTGTCCTTTGGCTTGTATTGCTATGGGTCAGTGTGGCTCCCTCGGAACAGCTGCCCTTCTGTTGATTAAGATATCATTACCGCTCCGTATGACTTAAAGAGGTTTAACAAGCTATCAATAACAACTTCATAAAAGCATTGAGGCTTTTGGTAAAGCTGTAGTAATCAATCAAAAGGTGCACTTCCTGATCACTCTCCCTTCCCCCCCACCTCGCAGGATTTAGTTGTTCACTTTTGTCATAAACAAATAGTTTTTTTTCTTTTTGTAGTTATTTGTTTTTTGGGGATTTGGCTCTAGTGAGAGCTTTGTTAATAATGGAGGAGAATCATCCTGAACCATTACTCAAGTATTCAATAACTCCTCCCCCTCTTAAGTCTCATAAGGAAGTGTGACTGACTTCTTTGTACCAACTACAACCTTTTAATCCTTTTTTCATGATTACTGGTAATGGCCAAGAGGCTTGAAGGCCTCACTGAGCATTTTTTTACTTATTTTAATAGAAAAATGTGTACCGTCACTTATAAAAATGCCAGACAGCATGTATCATAAACGTAGAGCTTGTTTTTAAATTGACTGTCTCAGTCATAATTGTGGATACTTGGCATGCTAAAAAAAAGTGTAGCTAAGCCAGCTCACCAGATTTGACTATTTATTTCTAGTGAATAATTATCTGTTGACGCTTTCACTTCTTCACACAAAACCTCAGTGAACTCTTTTGACTAAATAACAAGACTGTATCCTGACCAAAATTAAACAGCAAAGGGACCCCTAATGTTTTCAATCACAGAGGTATTCTCACTGCCGTCCTATATAGGAGGATAAACCTCTTTATTGTCTTTAATGGCAGCCATACTTCCCATGGTGCCCTGTGGTTTTCTGCTTAGTAGAGTGGTGCCCCTGGCATTAAAAAAAATCCACTGCATGTGCCAGGCTGCCAACAGACGGCATAGTTATGCAGCTTTGCCCATAGAAATAGCAGAACTAGAATAAAAAGGGCATCCCCATTCAAATCATGGTGTGCCGGCGGTCTTGATGATTGTACTCATGCCAGAACGTAATTCTATTTCTAGGCCACCATTAGGCCCATGCCCTTGCTAGCCTTAACCTAGGCCAGTTCAGAGTCACAGTGTGAAGCTGCCATTCACAAAGAGGCTTGCCTGGGTGACTAGACGGCAGGAGGCTATATTTGCCCTGGGGTCTCCGACATTATTGTTGTCAACTTGGGGCCAGGGGCTACGGAAGGGATTGTTGTGGGAGCTTTTTCAGGCATGTAGGTTTACAGACAGTGGGGTTTGCATGGCATTGTAATTCAATCTAACCTAACTCTGGGGAAAGGGGGGGGGGGGGCTTTCAAAGTGTTTAGATTTTGCGCCACTGTTTAAGCGTTTGTACTGTATCTTCTGTTGCTCAGCTGAAAATGATAACTAGGGCTCAGGGGGTGGCTTGCCTGAGAGAGCCTGTCTTTGATCCATGATTTGTTTCACTCTATCCCTCCACCCACATCTCTATTTTTTTTTTTTATGTCTGTTCTCTTTCTCACTTTATATTGAACGGTTGGTTCCCGTACAGTCCAATTTACCTTCCCCACCTCTTTCCACCCTGTTCATTTTGGCCTCACATCCCCCTCTTCAAGTCTTATATGGCATTTGCAGGCAGCTGCTGCTTCAGCTGTGACCCCCTGATGTTTTGAGTTCATCAGGATTTCCATTAGCATACTGGTTCTCAAACTGCTCTTCTGGGATGCCTAGACGTTATACCATTTTGTTCTAGTCCTGGAATACCTAGAGCGTTTCACCTAATCACAGGCTTTTTGATTAGCTGGCAAAAGGAATTAAGTGTTCTAGCTCCAGAAATAAATACGTACATGGGACGGCTGAGGGTCAACAAGGCAGGTTTTGAGAATCACAGTCATGCGCCATGGCGAGAAAGTCTTCTTGGGACACAAAACAAATTCACTAACAAAATAGACCTACTATAGTACAGTGAAAAAAACAATCCAGATTTTGTATACTTTGACTATTGCAGATAAGTTACATTTAGTCTCCTCTAGTGCTCAGCAACCACATACCAGGTTCAGCTGGATTTTAGTACAGATTTAGTACATTGTCATGTTTTAGATGTTTTGATGACTGGACCTGGGCAAGTAAGACCTTACGTCGGGCCAGTACATAAAGGCAGTCACTGGCCCATTCTGGACAACCAACTAGCTTTTATGTCACATCAAATGCAAATATCTACATAAAAAGAGGATAATTATATTTATAGTAATATTTATTTATTAAGTAATCATATATGTTGCATCATATTTATGTTACAGCAATTGCTTGTGACAGCTCATGTCTCACATTGCATACAATACTCTGGTATAAATCTCTATCTATATCTCTCTAGATGGAGAAATATATAGATAGATTTCAGGCCTGAATTCTTTTTAATCCTGAGTTATTTGAGTATTTGTATCTTTTGAGGTGTACTATCATAAGCATACATGGACACACAGGCTTGGTTTAAGGCCATTGGTAGATCAATACAGAAAGGAACACCTGTTATAAAAAAGGTAGTCTCTAACATAGTTTCTAAAGGTTTCTTAATGTTTTTCCTTTGTTTTATAAAACTTTGCTAATCAATAAACTGAACTAGATTACAGAAAGTATTTTTGTTGATGAGAACCAAGCTGACTCTGCAGATATTATTAAGAACAAAGCTGACTGCAGTTGTTTAACTTACAGACCAGCCTGGCCGTATCAGACATATCTTAAAAGGTGCTCTATGTGGGAAGGGAAAAATGGGAACCTCAAGCAAGGGTGTCAATAACAAACCCTCATGTACCATCCTTACCGTCCATTCTGATCATATCTCAGGCTTGTGTCTGTGTGGCTGCGTCAGTGTCTCACCTGACCAGTCAGTGAGTAAATAGAGGTGGTGGTAGCCTTGGTGATGGTACACTTACTTGCCCTCTGCAGTCATTTGTGGGCAGGGTTGTGGGAGCCTTAGCGCAGGCTTTCATTACAAGCCCTCAAGTACTGTCCCAACTGGTCTTTTTTTATAACAATCTATGGTTTGTAGGTCTGTTAATGTCAGCCATATCCTGATGGTGAGTAAATAGAGGAATTGGTGTCTGGTGAGGGCCCATCGACTTACCCTCTACTGTATGTAATGACCTTTTTTTGGTCTTTTCAATTCCTGTAATTTGTGGACCACATATATGAACGGACAGGTTAGGAAAATTATATAACAATTGTTAAACAAGGAATATTTTTTTAAATCCCAGTTAATGCTCAGTGGTCCTGTTTCTTTTGGCTCTTTATCATGTAGCCAGTGTAAAATATGAAATGTGCATTTGCATGCTAATGATTATCCTATGTTGTAGGATAAGCTCTACTGTGACCTCTTTAGTGTCTGATAGTGCTGTCTATGCTTGATTGAGCTTGCATGTCTTAACCGACTATTGAAATGGTCCCAACTCTTCAAAACCCCACTTATTACCACACAGATTATGTTGGTGTTTCTGATATTTTCTTTACCCAGTTCTCTCCGTGACAATATGACCGCAACAACAAAGCCTTATTCTTTATAAAACAATTTATGTAGGAAACCACTGTCAAATTCATGGAGCCGTCACTCTCCCTGAAATAATAGTTATAGTTTTAACGTTGTCCTGTTGCTCCATATTTTCCATACGTATTATATCTTATATTTTGGAAGCTGTACGAGGCTCAGGAGGCACTTATGTCATATTCCTCATGAATCTGGGCAAATGCTGGTAATTTGTCAATTTCAAACTGTATGAAAGCCCAGCAGGTTGCACCTTCAACCGGCACATGTATTCCCACTCTACCTGGCCACTTCAATAATGTGCTTCCTGTTTTTTCCTAAACGAGTTGTATTCCGTTACACAGGCTCTGTTTGGCTCAGATCGATCCAAGAATGGGACACGAATGGGACAGGTAATGTGGGGTTGGTGCCTGTCAACGATGCTTACCCCTGACTTTTGACCTTGTTCCTCTCAATGTTGATGATGGGGGTGGTGGCGGCAGTGTTTTGAATAGACGCTCACCGTGGCTACCTTTCCTCTTTTTACACGCTCCTTTGCTCTCCGCTGGTGTTTTTTTTTATATTTAAATTTCTCTGTTTCATGGCTGACACCCCCCGCCATTTCTAAAGTCAAACTTACCCTCTCTACCTGACCTACTGCCTTGGTCTCAACTATATGCTCACCTCTGACCTTTTCTACCAATGCATCTGTTTCTTACCACACCTGTGACATCGTTTAAATAAAGGATAACTTAAATCCAAAAGACACAAGCTGACTCTGTAGCCGGGCTTACACAGATTCAGCATAAACACTATAATGCACTAGAATTCCCCTGATCATTGTGGTCAGTTCTTCCTTTACTTCAAGCTGTGAGGTTGGAAATCAAGTCGGCATGTCTTCACGATTGCCACTATTGTCAACAATTCTCCTTTTTTGTTCTTTTTCTGCAGACAAGAGATGATTTCCTGGGACAGGTGGACGTGCCTCTCAATCATTTGCCGGTGAGTTTTTCGATGTGTCTGCGTTATGTGTTCTGTGTTTTTCTACTTTGTCTATTCTCCTCTACCCACTTTTCATTGACCCTTGATTATACAAGCTTGAGTGTGCAGACATTGATGACGGTTCTGTATTTCTTTTGAGTTTTGCATCGTTAGCAATGTGGAGATCCTGTTGTTGTAGGCTAATTGAGGAGCAACAAGCAAGGGAGGGAGGCAGCAAGAGAGACTATCCCCCTGTTAGGAGTGGAAAAAACCCCGGAAGGAATGTAAACAACAGGGCCTGTACGCAATAGACTCAGAGGGTTACCCCTGGCCTGGAGCTGTCGGAAATACAAACCACTCTTGCCCAATGGTGTCAAGCGACTGGGTCAGATATTAGCAGCAATAACAAACCAACTAGGTCTAAATAAACGCACATTTTATGTAGTTAAAACAAAGCAGTATGTAGGTTAATCATTTTTCTATTCATGAACAAAACGTGCTCGGATCGCTTCAAAAGGCAAAAGCCGGCCAACTGTGGAGAGTTCCTGATGGCAGTTTACAGAGTTCAGCACAGATTCTAATTCTCAAAGAGTGTGGGTCTCTTGGCCTTGATTGAGTGGCAAAGCAATAAATTACTTGGCCCCTAACTGCACATTTTTGTGAATCGTTAAAAGCTACCTTTTAAGTTGCATAGGTGGTAAGGTTAATTATTAATGACTGTGCACCACCAAGTCTTGTACACATGGTGAATAAATTAATAAAGTCTAAGACTGCTGCAACCCTTTGCACCAACAGGAATTAAAGCAGTAATGTGCAAAGATGTTATTACTAATACAAAAGATATTGGTACATAAACATTTCAATGAAAATATTTGAATGACGGAGTACTTTATGTGCTGGCATGCTTAATCAGTCACCTAAAGCTGAATAACTGTTACATTGTAAGCTTGACTTCACATTCAACTCCTGAAAATGTTAAGTGTAAGCAAGGAGTTTGGCATGCTTATAGTATAAGTGCTGTATGAGCGTAGTCTTAGTCACTGTCCCTGTCTGCGTTTTTTTTCTACCGGCCTTCTCTGTTCAAGTATTTATGATGACTCATCTCTGAAAGAGATGTATAGTACCCCAGTGCAGACCTATGAAGTGAGAACAGATCACATGGGTAAACACGCTGTTCAGGATATAACTGACACTTTTAACCCATTTATACCATGCCAACAAACAGTAATACAAACACGTGTGAAATCTTCTAATGAGAATGTTGCCAAGCAAATTCAGGCATTCTCAACTTTCCGCTAAATTTGGTCCTTGTTCAGTATCCTAGATCACATTAGTAACTGAATTCATGTTTAAGTTGTTTAATTATCCATAAAAACTTCTGCTGTGAGATATACAGTAGACAGACCAAACCCGATCTATTATGCATAGTTAGGCACGCTAAAAGCTTCCTAAAATGTTTTAGGAAAATTGCAGACTGTAGCAAATCCTAACTAGTGCATTTTATAGCCAACTGTTACTGTGTTCTAACGTTTATTCTATTAGCCACTGTTTAGCAATATGCAAGGCTCACATCAATTGAAATGAACGTATTTGCCGTCTTGGTCCTGATGAAATTATTCCTATTGCAATAGTCTTTTTCTGTAATTGAACAAGTTTGATATAGCAGACGATTGCTGCTGATCCAGATACAATATGGTCTTGCCCGGTAAACTAAGTGTAGTGGTGAATAATTGTGAAGTGGAAGCGTCTTGGAGCAACAACGGCTCAGACACAAAGTGGTTGACCAAAGAAACTCACAGAACTGTTCCGTCATGTGCCTAGTGTCTAAAACTCACATCTGTTGCATCATTCACCACTGCCTCTGCAAGCAACATCAGCACAAGAACTGTGCTGATCACGAAATGGATTTCAATCGCTGAGCGGCTGTACACAGGGTCCAAAATTTGCTTTATGTTATTGCAATTTGCTATTCGTAGTATTTAGCATGTTATAAATTTAACTTACTTGCACATCCATTCGACATCCAAATAGGGTCTCGCTTTCTTGGCTATGGTGTGTGCGGTTTGGAAATGGATGGTTAATTTTCCTAGCGGTAGCGAGTGCCTGTACTGATGTGGTAGCCCGGTGCAGCAGAAACTATGCCCTGTTGTGCAATTACGGTGACATTGTTAGTACTCGTGAAGTAGTATGTTCTCCAGTTTCATGGTCGTAGTGCCAACAACGAAGGAATTGCCTCTGCACTTTTCCTTTGCGCTGACACAACAAGAGCGGTGTAAAGGACGCCGCAACAGGAATCTGGAGCGGTGGAAACGTGTTCTCTGGGGTCACAATTCACCATCTGGCAGTCTGATAGACAAATGTGGGTGTGGCTGATGCCAGGTGAATGCTACCTACCAGAATGCATAGTACCTACTGTAATGTTTGGTGGAGGAGAGGTACTGGTCTGTGGCTGTGTTTTAGGGTTTGGTCAAGGCAATCTTATTCTACAGGGTAGAAAGACATTTTAGCCAATTGGGTGTTTTCAGCTTTGTGGCAGCTGGGGAAGGCCCTTTCCTGTTCCAGCATGATTGTGCCCTTTTGCGTGGTCAATAAAGACATTGTTTGACGGTAGGCAGAGTTGCCCGTCTCAGACAAAAAAAAAGATTAAGATTGCCAAAAAAACATAAACAATGAACAGAGTACCAACTCTGTCTAGAAGGCCTGCTTCCCGGGGTCGCATCTTCAGTGTTGATGTTGGGACGGATGTTTTGTGGGTACAATTTAATGAGGCTGCCAGTTGAGGGCCTGTGAGGCGTCTGTTTCTCAAACAAGACACTATTTGTCCACTTGCACAGTTGTGCAACGGGGCCTCCCTCACGTCTTTCTGTTTTGGTTAGAGCCTGTTTGCGCTGTTCTGTGAAAGGATTAGTACACAACATTGTACGAGATCTTCAGGTTCTATACCCCCCTCCTAAGTGGCTTTGACATTTCTGTAAAAAACAGAACGGAGCGTTTCTGTTATTCGTTTTTCAAATTACATCTTCAAATTACATCCCATCAAACTAAATACCGACTATGTTAAATTTGTGGTTCTTCCATGTCATTTTAGAAAGGGGTCCTAGAGAATACTTTGTTTGTTTGGTTTTGACACTCTAAGATTGGAGGGGGGTTAAATACCTAAAGCACTAAATATTTTGTGTGCTTTAGACTTAACTTAAACTTTGTGTGGGTCAAGGAGATTGTATTGTACCATTTGAGCTAACTTTTTTGCTACGTTTCATGTGATGTTTTAACCATATGAGCAGTAGTTCAACAAAACTTGCCCTTTTGGGTCCATTCTGGATTTGTGACAAATGCTGATTTGTGACAAAAACAGCAATATAAATACAATTCATTCCTTGATGTCCGTTAAATTAGATTAGATTAGATTCAACTTCATTGTCATTGAACAGTATTAGTACAGAACAACGAATTGCAGTTAAATCAGTATGTTTCTCTTTTCAGACTGAGGATCCTACAATGGAGAGGCCGTACACGTTTAAAGATTTCCTCCTACGGCCACGAAGGTCAGTTCCAGACTACAGACGCAGGTGACAGGGAAAAACTGCAGACAGTACCTCATGCACGCAGACGGTATCTTAGGAACACAGGCGGTGTCTTAGGGAGACTGGCGGTGTCTTAGGGAGACTGGCAGGGTCTTAGGGAGACTGGCGGTGTCTTAGGGAGACTGGCGGTGTCTTAGGGAGACTGGCGGTGTCTTTGGGACACTGGCGGTGTCTTTGGGACACTGGCGGGGTCTTTGGGACACTGGCGGGGTCTTTGGGACACTGGCGGGGTCTTTGGGACACTGGCGGGGTCTTTGGGACACTGGCGGGGTCTTGGGGACACTGGCGGGGTCTTGGGGACACTGGCGGGGTCTTGGGGACACTGGCGGGGTCTGGGGGACACTGGCGGGGTCTGGGGGACACTGGCGGGGTCTGGGGGACACTATGTGCTTCTAGATCAATGTTTATTTGTTCAAAGTAACAGCATTCTATGGTTCTATGGACAATCTGCCCTTTCACTTGCCAAAATCATATCTATTATAACTGATAGTTCTCTTACTACTATTACTAAATGCCATTGTGGTGTCTTCCCCTCTGTCTCCATACAGCCACAAGTCCAGAGTAAAGGGTTATCTGCGGCTAAAGATGGCATACTTGCCAAAGACAGGAGGTCCAGAGGATGAGGCGACAGAGGGGATTACCAGAGAAGAGGCTGAGGTAAGAAGACTCTGAGTAAGGAGGAAGTACAGGAGGGACAAAAGTGTGCTCCTGCCAACCGTGAGTCTGGAGAAAATGTCTAGTCTGAGTCTGGCCTCTCTCTGGAAACACTCATTTCTGCACTTCCCTTCATTTTCAGAAATCTGATCTCTTGGAAAAGTAGTGAAGTATGTGTTTGGTGTGTGTGTGTTTGTCTTAAGAGAAAGAGAGGGGCAGAGATGGAAAGACAGATGGCGCGTGGTTTTTCACATAGTAATGTAAGGTGACAATTAACAGGACAATAGAGAAACAAATCTCTATGTAACAGAGAATCTCACGCTCATCATACCTGCTCCTTTGACAGATACCCAGACAGATAGAATACCAAGACAGTCAGACGGTAGAATGTAACATACACCAAAAGGAAAGCAACGTGTTTTTCTCGTCTGCAGTTTTTTTCTCATTTTCTTTTTTTCTTTTTGTCCTTTTTTCTTTGTGTGTTCCTTAGGGCTGGGAGGTGAACGACTCAGCCGACCCAAGTGTCCAGAGGCCCCAAGCGGTCCAGCCCCCGTTGCCCCCTGGATGGGAGGAGAAGGTGGACAACCTAGGCAGAACCTACTACGTGAACCACAACAACCGATCTACACAGTGGAAACGACCCAGCACTATGTACGTACAGAGGTTATAAAAGCCACACTGGTGTTAGGGTTAAGAATTAGCCCAACTTCAGGCCGATAGTCCACTTAATAACAAAATTGTGGGAATGGTGAAACCACTGAATGAGGGACGATTTTAAGGCCGTTTTTTTGCATCATCTGCTAATCGTGCCAAGAAATGATTAGGTCCAACTGTCAGATGCTACCTCCCCCTTACAGATAAAAAACAAACATAGATATTAATGTTTGTGTCCAGTCCTGACATGGTCCCAGCCTAGAATGGGCTTGTGATTAGCTCAAAAAACAGATGTGAAACACAGGTGGGCTGGCGTGGGAAGACTGATCATGGTGTCCATGCTTGAATTAGATTGATGTGATGGTGGCAGCATCAAACATTTGGATTACATTTCATTATTGGAACATTGTGAGAGAACAGCAACTACGCAGCAAACATGGGTTAATATTATACATCACCTTATTAAACACCTGTGTCATTTAGGAGATGTGACACATTAGAGTTACGTTGTTGGTAGTGGTCAGAGGTGGTCTGAAGTAGAGGAACTTATACCTAATGCACCTCTGTATTGTCTACCAGTTCTTTGTTTTAAGTCCCCTGGTTTCCCCCAGGGCTTTGTACTTGGGCCTCTGGTGTCCCCCAGTGCTTTGTCCTAGGGCCTCTGGTGTCCCCCAGTGCTTTGTCCTAGGGCCTCTGGTGTCCCCCAGTGCTTTGTCCTAGGGCCTCTGGTGTCCCCCAGTGCTTTGTCCTAGGGCCTCTGGTGTCCCCCAGTGCTTTGTCCTAGGGCCTCTGGTGTCCCCCAGTGCTTTGTCCTAGGGCCTCTGGTGCCCCCCAGGCCTTTGTACTTGGTCCTCTGGTGTAGCACATGTCTTTGTTCTTGGTTTCTTGTTTTCTCTGTGGTTCTGTACTAGTAATCCGGTGTCCCTGCTCAAAACAAAGTCACTCTGTCTTGTTATCTCTTTTAAATGAATGTGGATGTTTTCTGCTCCTACAGGGATGATGTTTCAGAGGTGGAGAGTGACAATCAGCAGCGTGCAAACAATATCCAGGCCCACAGAGTGTTTCGCTCCAGACGCCATATCTCTGAGGACCTGGAGAATGAGCATGTAGAACCGAGGGACATGGACGACGTGAGTTTTAACCTTGATCTCTGAATGCCCACCCTGTCTGTATGCAGGGAAGTCCCTTTGAACACCCTGGAATACTATATAATCAAATACCCTGTTTTCTATGGATTTTTTCAATCTGAAGCCAGGAAGTTCTATTACTCTAGCTAATGGACATCACAGCCCCTTTGAGTGGTCAGTGTTTTCTGTCTGCAGTCATGGGATCCAATCACTGAAGAGAGTCCAAGTGACCCGCTCCCAGATCTCTCTTCCACTATGTCGACTCCCACCCCCCAAACGACGGCGCTCGCGCCTCAACAGGATTTCTCAGAGGAGGTCAACCTCCGGCTGTCCCTCACCCCAACCGTTGTCCCTAGCCCCCACTGCCCCCCGTCCGACATCAATGGGGAGGTGGCTGGGCCCAGCCATGTCTCTGCCGTGGTGAGAACAGTGTGAAAGTAGTATTAACTGAATATGATGACACAAGTTTTACTTTGCTCTCATTTTATTTCCCTGATGTATTTTGGTCCCTGGCCTCTTGTTTTTGCCTCCCTTATTCGCCATCTCTTTTTCTCTCCTCTTTTCTCTCTTTAGCAGAGTCATCTCTCCTCCAGACTGCGTTCTTCCAGTATGACAGACGGGGTCAGCGACCAGGCCCAGCCGCCTCCTCCGGCGGTACGATTCACTGCCCTTACTCTCCTCTTCCTTCTGTCCCCCTTCTCTTCTTCCTGTCTTCTCTTCCTCCCTCAGGCCCTCACACGGCACACACTTGCATTGTATCAAACTCTTTTTTTAAAAACAATTCCCCCTTCGTTCGCCTCCCTCCCCGCTAACTCCTCAGGCCTTTTTCACAGAACATGCCTTTTCTCAGACTCTTCCTCCTCATTGCAGTGATTCATGCCTTGTGGTGATTCATTCGGGTTCTCATCAGAACCTCTGCTCTGAGCACTCAGTGGTAGTAACTCTATCCTAATCACACACATCCCGGACCTGAGTCATAGTAGCTCGACAAAGCAGGGAGCCAATTCTTCCGAAGGGAAATGTACAGGCGTTGGTGTCAGCCCTTTTCACTCCTATGATCTAGATGATTGATGTCAAATGAGTGGGTGGACAATCTTTTATTTGTAATTTTTTCCACCATGTTAGCAGGATGATAATTTAACTAGTTTTGCCTGAATTGTGACACTTTCTTAAGAATGACATTTAGGTTTATGATCAAGGTTAAATGGTTTGATTTGGCAAGCCTACCTGGATTTCACAATGGGTGAGATTTAACCCCATTGGGAAACATTGTTTACATTGGACCAGGCAAACTTAACTAGTTGAGTAACTCGTTTTTTTTTTTTACTGGCCAATACTACATGAGCTGGTCTGGTGTCAGTTGTGGATTCAGCCCCGATGCTGTTGTGCATAATTTTTTATTTTTTTCACCTTTTTCTTTGTTAATTATTGCTTTATTTAACACACATGCAGACCAAACATATCAAATATCTTTTAAAAATATGCTGTGTAGGTTTAAAAAAAGACAAAAAAGTATTCCCTTGACTGTGTAATTTACCTCAATTAACTTTGAGTCAATAGCAGTATTTTTTTAAGCAGCCAGCCTTCAGTACCCTGAACAGACCAGCTTTTAGTCCTTGATAGGCATGTCTTACTTGACTGGTTTACTGATCTTCAGACCATCCAAGTGTTTTCAATTTTATATGTTTCAACAAAAATTTGTACTTGAATAACTCATCTTTAAAAGATAATGGCAGTTGTCCGGTCCTTCTAATGAATACTGTGCGAAACTTTGTAAGTTGCTGCAGATGGAGGGACGCCAGAAAACATTAGTCATGAATATGAACTGCTGGCTCAACTAAAGGCTTCTTACTGTATTGTGCTCTGTTTGGCCTGGTGGATTTTATGGCAGCAAATTCATACAGTCCAATCATACAGTTGAAACCTGGGTGTTAGGGATCAAATATAGGCTACTGTAAATGTCAAGGTTATGAAAAAGAAGCTGATTCAGCCGCATTGTCCCAGAGCTCTTTGGCACAACTGCACCTTTATTCAACAACACTGCTAGATTTGTCACAGTCTCTCCTTGCTATGTTTTCCACAAATCTATTTATTGAGCATACACTAACCATGTTTGTTTGAATTTTTTCATACGATAAAGTATTTGCTAACCTTGCTTTAATTTTTTTGGTTAAAAATACATTTCTGTTATTTTCTTACATTTAATACATTTGAGCTCAATTTCATATGCAACTGTAAACGTGACAATAATGAAGCCAGCCTACTGTAAATTATAGATTTAATCAATGCTTTAAGAGTTCTACATTCCGAATATGAATTTGTTTGCAATAGTGGACATATTCAGCATTAGCTATTAAATGTCAGACACCCACCCCCCCCTGTTGAATGAACGAAAGAAAAAAAAATATTGATGAAAATATCAAGTTTTGCTGAACGAGGTTCATAGATCCTAGTCAGTAAATCAGAACTTCCTATCACTAACAATCCGAGATCTCTCTGAGATCAGACATTTCAGTTAACAACCAATTAACTATAATCACAACCAGTATTTATGCTGCAAATCCTACTTCCCAACAATTGGTGGAAAGCTTCTTATCCAACTTTTTTTGCTTTGTTGTCAGTCTTAACCCATAATCCAATCAAACAATGATTATCCATCTTCTTTGATCTGACATCTTAATTATCGACTGTAATCTGATTCCATGTTCCCCTCAGCTCACTGTTCACTTGCTCACTGTTCACTCATCCACCCCTCCCCCCAGTTCCCAACGTTTACCCAGGCTTAACCCATTGTTCCTAACATTTTGGTCTTTCTGACTGAAACCTCTATTTCCGAAAAAGCTTTTTCCCACCTCCAAACCTGAACCTCACAATCCTCTTTTCACTGACCCCTGACACTAAGACCCCCCTCCCCCACCCCAAAAATATATATATTTTTGTTAATCTAAAGAAAGCTTTATTCTACCAGCAGAGCTCCCAGACCAGAAGAAACAGAGCTCAAACAGTCACAGGAGTTGAGGAACCTATGGTAATGTTGTCTCTGCCTAAGTGCACCTAAATAGCATCTGAATATCCTAACAGCACTTTTTTTTTGTGGTTTTGTGACTTTTTGTACCGCAAACCCAATGATGAATCAACCTGGTGTTCGGTCCCACATGTGGTTAACAAATTAGAACTGGCTAATGTGTTTTTTGCTGTTTCACCCCTCAATTTTAATAAGTTTAACTTGCTAAGCAAGTCAAGAAGTGCCCACATTTCTTAACATTGGGTTCAGTGACTGTGTGTTTGTGTATGTACATGTATGTGTGTTTGGGAGTGTTTGCACTTTTGTGAAGTGGTTGTACTGCTCTGGATCACTTCTGATTCAGTTTGTCGTCCCCTCTAATGATCAGCTTGTACTTTGTATGTGAAAAAAGGTCTGATGGCTGTCCTGTGTAGTTTTGTCACTGTGTGTTTGTTTTTTCTAAAGCTGTCCTGCTTCTGCTGGCCCGCTCCTGTGAGTTTCTAAGAAACGGCAGCATTTACAGTAGCACCAGGCTATTAGTACTGTAGTTCTAAATTTGAACTACAAAAGCAATTTTACAGTTACGATAACCAACTCCCACTTTTTCCACATTGCTTATCAATGTTTTTAAATAAAAATAGGAAGTTCACACAATTAATTCTGATATTTTGTTCTGCTAGGCCATGTTGCCACAGGTGTGACTGACGTGGCGCTTTGCCTCTCTATGCTCAGTCTCCGTCCGCAGCCTATGCCCTGACCACGCCCGGCCTGCCTCCGGGGTGGGAGGAGCGGAAGGACACAAAGGGACGCACGTATTACGTCAACCATAACAACCGTTGCACCACCTGGACCAAGCCCATCCTACAGGTACTGGAGCACCACTTCACGCTGGGAGGCACGTGGCCAGTCCTTTTGACTCATTCCTCGACTGGGCACGCTGTTCTCTCCATTCCCTTTATATGTCTGCGTCTCATTCCAGTCCTGCATCCTTCACTAGCCATCTCCTTTCTGAGAGAACATCTCTGCATGGTCTATTCCACCGCTGGGCACTTTCTTTTTTGTCTATCTCTTCTTGTAATAACGTGTGCTTCTTGGGTGATACTCGCCTTCATCTCTTTTCAAACTTTTCTTACTATGTAATGAATCCTGTTTGGAAAAAAAACATATATGCAGTTTTTACAGTGGAGGTTTCACAGTGTTCGATTGTGGCATAATTTTTCACAGTTTCTGTGCTTGTAAGTTGATTCCTTAAAACATTTGATTATAGATATGAAATGTTTGACAGGCAATGTTGTTTTTTGAGTGAAGCAAAAAACCTTTTGGGATTAATCATCTACAAGCACAAAAAGGAGAATTAGGCCACACGTAAGTATTGATAAAAGGACGATCACTGCATAACATTTATCTCAAGTTGGTGACAATTTAAAGTGTAGTCTATCTACCAACAACCAATTGTCTTGGTTCTGCATGATGATGCTAAACTACTCCCTGACATTTTTACTGCTCACTTTTCTTTAAATTTTGTTGTCTTGCACACCAAAACCTCTTTCACAGAAATACTTAAATCCTGATTGGTGCCTGAACCCTTAATGCTTATAAACTCTATTTAAAGTATGCCGCCTCTGACAATGGACAAAATGTCCCCCTTTACACAAAACCACCTTCCTCCGCTTTTCCATGTTAACTGGAGAGTCTCTTCCCCCGACAGCACACCGAAGACGGGCCGAGCACCTCCGGGGCCACGGCCGCTCTCCCCTCCACCTCTTCCACAACCAACAACAGCCACCTGACTGAACCCCAAATACGGCGTGCCCGTAGCCTAAGTTCCCCCACCGTTACCCTGTCCACCCCCTTAGAGGTGAGAACTCCCCGCAATAAACTCCTACCCATCTTGGAGACCGATCCTTCCTCTTTTTTTTCACTCCGTATGGAGTGCTTTTCCATGTTTCCAAATTTTCATATCTCGGATCTTCTCTTTCTCTTCTTCCCCTTTTCAAATCTCTAGGCCAGACCAGTCCTCCAGACCTGTCCTCCATCTCCCCATGTCCTTCCTTCTTTAATCCAAAGTTCTAATTTTCTTCATATTCGCTCCCTCCCCCTCTCCTTCAGGTCCACTCAACCTGCTTGCGGCCATGCCACTATTCTAGTGATCTCTTTCTCCGACCATTGCTTTTAACATCATTCAATCCATGTCAGTCTGTCTCTACAATCTGCAGTGTAATGTTACTTCAAGAAGCAAGATTAGCCCTACAGAATGGGCTATTTATCTTCACTTGGCTTGTGAATGCTGGCACAATCCACTACCGTGAGCATTTCAACTGAAGACAATTTCAAATTGTTTGCGGTCCCAACCTTGGTAGAAATGCCCTATGATTTTCAAATTAGAAATAAATAATGGATTAAAACATTATTTGGACTTGGAATGCTAAGTACTGTAGAGGTTAGTTCATGACTAATCTACTAAGACATGCAATGAAAGTCAAGCACATATGACTGGTGGAATGAATGTTAAAAAATGTGTTATTGTTCATATGACATAACTGGTTAAAATTCTTCAGGCAGAAAAGAGGGAATGAGTTTGCAGGTGGCGGCCACAGACAATTGCTCACTCATACTTTCTGAATGATTCTTCCCTAGTTTTGCGTTTTGATTGTGTTCTTGTCACTGCTGGTAGCATGGGGCGGTACCAGTAGCCCATTCAGGTTGTACAGGTAGTCCTGCTCCTCCAGGGTGGCACGTCTTTAGGTGCAGTCGTAAGAAGGTTTGCTGTGTCTCCCAGTACAGTCTGAAGAGCATGGTGGAGATACCAGGAGACAGGCCTTTACACGAGGAGAGCTGGACAGGGCCGTAGAAGGGTATCAATTCAGCAGCAGGACTGGTATCTGCTCCTTTGTTGGAGGAGGAACAGATGTAGCACGGCCCAAGCTCTAAAAATTAACCTCCAGCTGGCTATTGTTGTGCATGTTTCTTAGTAAACGGTCAGAAACAGACTCTGTGAGGGTGGCAGGAGGTCCCGATGTTCTCTAGTGGGACCTGTGCTCACCGCCAAGCACTGTGCCGCTCAGTTGGCTTTCACCAGAGAACACTAGAGTTGTCATTAAGAGCACATTTAAGGTTTCCTTAAATAGTTTTAAGCAGTGTATATGGTGGAGCATAACTTTCCATGGCTGGTAACTTGTGTTGGCAGGCCCTAGCTACGCAAGGATTCAATGGGTTTTTGCAATAGAGACTTGGGACCCCTTGCGGTTCCATTTTACTGTGTCGGTTGCCTTTGAACAACATAACAGATTGCTTACATCTGATACTCACGGCGAATTAGGCAGTTAGGGAATGGAAATGTGGATCGCAGCACACCCTGTTATTTCTTTCTCATATGTTTAAGCCTAATAATGGCATGCTGTTTTTCTTTAAGAAGGTAAGCGGAAAAAAAATTGGCGAAAAAAGGGTTTTGATCCAAGCTCTGCGAAGGATTTAGCTTTGCAGATTTAAGATTTAGATTTAATATTATGAGGAAGAGTGTCAAATGTGTGAGTTTTCGGGTCAACCAAAAGGCGTATAAGGTGGCCTAGGGCTAGGTGTTGTTGGAATGTTGCATCACCATAATGAAGTGAGTTACCAGCTGTCAAGTGTATCAGGTTAACCTCACTCATCAATGTGGGTGTGGCGCGTGTGCATGTGGTGGGGAGCTGTGTGTGCAACGTCTGTCTTGTCTTCTGCTAAGCCGCTTTGTACTGTATGAGTTTACAATACGTATGTGTTTTCTAAATACAACATACTTGATATCGCAACAAGTTTGAGTATATAGGTATTCAGACAATACTAGCTTTTTATAGCTTTCTAATTAATAACATATTAAGACCCCACGCCATAAGAAAGAATAAGACAGAGAATAAGACTTTTGACTCAATATTTAGGCTCAATGTTGTTTCTGACAGCAGTATGGCCAATTGCTGAAGGTGCCAAACGATATATGTAAAATTACGATGTAATGATGTTGCCTCAGCTTATTTACCATGTAGGTTGTTGTCTGTTTTACCAGGTAGCGCAGTAATACAATCCACATACAGAATAAATATAGTTCAGCCATAGACTGGTGACGATCTGTCAGAGCCGACAGAGCTAAACTGGGAATGGAGTTAATTAAAGCAAAGACGGAAGCAGAACAAGGTGGGAAGTATTTTACTCACAACTGGGAAATGCCAATTGAAGGTGAAATCAACTTGTCAAATTGGTTATTACAAGTCTTTGTAATTACCACATTTTAAGTAAAAAAACAAAGACAATCTTGTCTCAATAACTTTTAGGATATCAAAGTACATAAAGATTGTTTTATATAGTCATTTTAAAACTAGCCTACTTAATGTTTAACTTAGTTGATAATACAGTTGTCATATCTGAAATTAGGGGAACCTAGGTTGGTCTAGCAGTCTAATCTGCTTTCAGTGAAAAATTACTGTTGTGGCATGGGTTTGAATTCGTCCTTCTGCATTTTTGACTACTTCTCTATCTTTTCCACTTTCTCTGTCAAGTAAAGAAAAACATAGAATTGAAAGAAATGAAGTAATTCAACAAATGGTTACTCACTGTAATTTCCTTTGTATACAGGCAGTGGAAAGAAATATAGATTTGAGCCTATACTTATAATCCTTTCCATCAATGTCTATCATTCCCCAGGGGGCTGCCAACAACATAGCAGTGCGTCGTGCTGTGAAGGACACTCTCTCCAACCCCCAGACTCCCCAGCCCTCCCCTTACAGCTCCCCAAAGTCAGGACACAAGCCCCAGCAGAGCTTCCTGCCCCCAGGCTGGGAGATGAGGATAGCTCCCAATGGACGGCCCTTTTTCATAGACCACAACAGCAGGCTTACCACATGGGTGAGATGATCGTATTATTTGTATTATTTCTACTACGCGTATGATTGTTTTATCATTCTTGAATGATAATATTAGTTCTACTGCTATTATTGCTGCTACTGCTATTAATGCTGCTACTGCTATTAATGGAGCAATTCAAACACATGTTGAAGAATAAAATGCTGGGAGTTCTAGTAGCATTTCTTGTGAATGAGTTGACTAAATACACTAGGGAAAATTATTGGGGCAAAGTATTAATCATTGAATGTTTCATTCAGTCCCATTGTAAGAAATCAAGCACCTATCCAGACTGACTGCCTTTACAAACATTTGTGAAATAATGGGTTGTTCTAAAGAGCTTTCTGAATGTGAATGTGGCACTGTAATAGGATGCCACAATTGCAACAAGAAATCTCTGCCCTCCTACGTATTTCATGATCAACTGTAAGTGGTATTATTGTGAAGTGGAAGCATTTAGCAACTCAGCCACAGAGTGGCAAACCAAGTAGTTACACAGCCGCGTCGCTGAGGTGCAAATTGCTTAAAAGTTGCCAACTCTCTGCTGACTCAATAACTGAGTTCCAAACCTCCTCTGGCATTAACATCAGCACTAAATCTGTGTGCCGGGAGCTTCATGGCATGGGTTTCAACTGTATGCAAGCCTCACATCACCAAGCACAATGCCAAGCGTCGGATGGAGTGGTGTAAAGCACAGCGCCACTGGACTCTGGAGAGGGGAAACGTGTTTTGTGGGGTGACAAATCATGCTTCTCTATCTGGCAGTCTGATGTACGAGTCTGAGTTTGACAAATGCGGGGAGATTGTTTCCTGCCTCACTGCATTGTAACAACTGTTTGGTGGAGTGGGGATAATACTATGGGGTTGTTTTTCTGGGTTTGGCCTTGGCCCCTTAAATCCATTATTAGGAAATGTTAATGCCTCAGCTTACCAAGACATTTAAATGCATTTTTATTTGAATATTGAATATATGTAATTGCATGATTATTTGAATATATTCCCCTCTGGGCTTCTATAGTTCATAGCTATAGAGAAAGACAAATCTCACCCATGCATTTGCAAATCGTCACACCTTTACAGATTGTTACACAGACAAATCGCAAATGTACATTTCTCTGACACCGGAGAAGTGTAGCAAAAGTCATGTGTAAAAAGACAGCATTTGCAGATCAGGTTACACATTAGCGAATAATTTTGCTACACTAATGGTCCCATATACATTAACGTCTCTCTCACAAATATTGCATACAGTTTTGATTGGTTGTACATCACGAGGAAATTGCCAATCTCATAATTGTGCAGGCGGGACAATGAGCCAAAACCTTTCAGAGCGATGCGCCTACCAGAGAGGCTCTTTTAAATATGTAGTCAGTAGTCATATCAGAGATCACGATCACAATCACAAATAAGCAATTCAGACTTTTTTTAAAAAATATGAATATCGGAATTATTTTAAGCAATGATGAATTACTGCCAGCTTGCTATGGAAACAAACTGAGGCTGACATTTTTTAAGAAAAAGGAGTCCCATCAGATTGCAGTCATCATCCATATTGATCTAGCCATTTTCCAAACCAAAAATATTATTAAAAGAATAAAACTATGTACATAATGTAAAAGAGCTCTTTGCCCAAACTGCCTCTTAGTGCCACTGCAACTATAGAACAATGAATTTGTTGGACACTCTTGAGCAACGTTGCTTCTACATATCTTGAACCTTGAGAAATATGCAAATCGTAAGTGTTTGGGCCAAGGGAAAGGTTCTGTGAACAGATTTGTACCACCTGAGTGCCAAGCCAGTACTGGGCAGTGCAATGTGCTGATTTGACGTCTTTAATGTTTTTCATGACCTAATATACATTAAATTATATTATTGTGTAGACAAGGGACTACAGTAAAAATCAGGTACAATGATGTTGATTAATATAATTCATGAGCTATATGGTTTTGCCCTGTGGAAAATGACCTATACAATGCTCTCTCCCTACAAACCCCCTCATGAGTTAAAATTGTTAGCTGCATTTTTATCAATAAGTCTAGGGGACATATTTGTCTGCTGGAGCTTCTCTGACTAGTTTTTTTCAAACCAGATATCGGAGCCAAAAGGAAACTGAAGATTATTTGCTGGCCCCTGGTGTTCAAAATTTGTATATAAAAAAGAACTGCTTTAATAAAAAAATGTCAGCGTAGTGACACCTGTGGGTACAGGAAGATGGTATTACTATTTTGTTTCTTTCAAACTCTAATTTCCATCTCACTCTCCATGCATCTCATGTTCTTTTCCTTCATCCATTAGGAGGACCCAAGGTTGAAGTACCCAGTTCACTTGAGAACTCAGTCATCTATGGACCCTGGTGATCTGGGACCTCTTCCTGTAAGTACAGTTTTTACATTTGATATACCTTTCAAAGCCACTTTACTAGCAATTGATAAGCCTCCTATCTGCTGAAAGACCAGGCACTCTCCAGCTCACATTACCTATGCAATATCTTGAATGCAAATTGTATTCCTTATTAACCAATCATACATTGCCATCAACAAGTGGTGCAAAATCATGAATACTCAAATGCTGGAAGAGTTTTCCATGCTGATATATTACGTCGTTTATTTGAAGTTTCTATAGTAGGTCTTTAACCTACCTTATTTTGAAGGAAGCTGTGGGAGTGAGATAGGATGGTCAGGCGCAGTGTGAAGTAAGAGTATTGCTTAAATCCAAAATAGACCCAGGACTTCTACCAAGAAGACACTCCCTGGCCCAGTTTTTCACTTATCCGGGTAAGAAGAAATGGAATTAATAGAACGAAAGCCCCTATTGGAGTTTATTTCTGTGTATTTATTCCTAGCCGGTAGGCAAATTCACAGACTCCAAGTCTGAGCACCATCACTTCACAGTATGTAGCTGCATCGTCAAAATGAAAGCAGACTTCCTGGCCCTAGTGGTGTTTTTGTTTTCTCTCTGTTCTCTTCATGGTGTGGGGGGGGCGGCGTGGGGCAACTTACGTGCTATGCCCTGCCACGCTCGTCTTAACTGGCAGACCCTACAGAACCGACCAGAGGAGGTTGGTGCTGAATGCTACCGTACAGCGCAGCCTCCCTCTGCCTGCCTTGTCTTCCTGTGCCTGCTTGCCCCCTCTCCCCCTTCTCTCAATACCTCTCAAACCTTACCCCTCTTTGTCTCTTTCTCTCGGTCTCTTCCATCTTTTCTGTCTCGACCCCTCAAACTTTGGCTCACTCTCTATCCCTCTCTCCCTCTCCCTCTCTCTACCTCCTGGCATGTCTAGAGGACGTTGTCATCTCACCCCACCCCTGTCTCTATGCCTGACTCTCTGTCGTTCTCTCCTCATGTTCCACCAGACGGCTGAATTTGGGGCTGTCAGGTTGTGGAGGGTTGAGGGGGATGTATGGGACAGGGGTTGGTAAGGGGAGGTAAATGCATGATGTGGTAAGGACTCTGCAGTAACTCCCCAATTTGTCCACCAAATGGGTCCATAGTTTGGTGGTATTCCTGCTCATAAACGTCAGTCTTAGCCCTGAAGTTGACCGGAACAGGGTCAAACCGAGGCTAGCAGACTCTTTCTAGCTATCCCACAGTCCTTAGTGTGTGTTTGTGCCTCACATCTTCGCTGTGTTGATAGTGGTGTCTGTGGTGTCGACTGGTCCGGACAGGTTTTTGCTTGATACCAGGGGTGCGTTCATTTCGCTCACGTTGCAAAGCATTTCGACGGCCAGATTGCCAACAGGGGAGGTACCTTCTTGAATATTTTGATAGAAACGCCATTTGGCAAAACGTTTTGTGACTGAAACGTGGCATTTAGCGGAATGGATAGACCCTGGTTGCACTCTCAATCTGCTGTCATTTAAGATCTTGTGTATCACTGTGCTCTCTCCTCTTTAGCCCAGCTGGGAGGAAAGAGTGCATGCAGACGGCAGGACGTTCTACATTGACCACAGTAAGTAAACTTTTTGTTAATTTTAATGTAAAAACTAAATATTGGAATGGGAAACATGTTTACAAGCTAAGTAAATATATTTAATGCAAACAGTCCTCAGATTCTTCTTTCGGTAATACCATATGCTATCTGTTGTGCCCTTTTGCTCCAATTATTACATAACTTCTCTCCCTCTTGCAAACAATTTCAATGGCAATAGCAGCCATTCCATGTTTTCAAACTTTTCAGTAGCTAGCACACCAGATTTAACTTGTGATGTAGGTTTATCCATACAAGGAATTTGCTATGGTGTGTTGGTGCATGACAGTAAACACAGTAAGTGTATAAGTTCCATGTAGTGCCATGTTTTGCACACTTTTGCACCTCCAAAAAAGTGTATTAATGCAACTCAATATGTTAGAGTGAGGAGGGGGTCTGTGTCAGTAGGGGTCAACTTGGCAATGGCAGCAGCGTACCAGGAGGTGAGGATGGACTCAATGATGGCTGTGTAGAAGTGCACCATCATTGTCCTTGGCAGGTTGAACTTCTTCAGTTGCCGCAAGAAGTACCTGCTCTGATGTTTTTTTTTGTAATGGAGCTGGTGTTTTGCTCCCACTTGAGGTCCTGCGTGATGATGATGCCAGGAAGCGAAAAGACTCCGCAATGAGGACTAAGGATTCACACAGGGTGACGGGGGCGAGTGGGGCTGGGTTCTATCCTAAATCCGCAACCTTCTCCACTGTCTTCAGAGCGTTGAGCTCCAGATTGTTCTTTCTGCACCAATTCACAAGGTGGTCTGGATCTCCCACCTGTTGGCGTTCTCATCCTCCCCTGAGATGAGCCCAATGAGGGTGGTGTCATCTGCAAACTTCAGGAGCTTGACAGATTGATGACTGGAGGTGCAGCAGTTGGTCCTGCCTCCTGTCTTGATTCGGGCACATGCAGCTGGGAGAGCTTGTCCTGCATCAGAGCTGGAATGATGGTATTATAAGCAGAGCTGAAGTCCACAAACAGGATCCTGGCATAGGATGCTGGAGGATGAAGTGGAGGCCCGTGTTTATTGCATCGTCTACCGACCTGTTGGCTCTGTAGGCAAACTGCAGGGGTCTAGGAGAGGGTCTGTAATGGCTTTGAGGTGGGACCGCAGAAGGCGCTCAAATGACTTCAATACCACAGCGGTCAGGGCGATGGGTCTGTAGTCATTAAGTCCTGTGATCTTTGGTTTCTTGGGGACAGGAATGATGGTGGTCTTGAAGCAGACTGGCACAGGGCATGTCAGTGAAGTGTTAAAGATGTCTGTATACACCGGATACAGCTGATCAGCGCAGTGCTTCAGGGTGTATGGAGAGACCGCGTCTGGCAGGGGTTCTGTCTCCTAAACAGCCTGTTTTACGTCACTCTCCAGGACAGAGAGATTCGTCGCTGTGGTGGAGGGGAGGGTGCCACTGAGGTAGACAGTTTGGGAGTGGCCCATAACCCTGCGGAGGTGGGGGTGGTTGGCTGGAGTTGGGGGATGGCGTCAGGACTGTCCCATTGTCTTTCACGGTGACAGTAGAACATGTTAATTATCACTTATTTGATTAGATGAATGAGATGAGCTAGCTAATGTTAAGCATCTGCCAGTCCCTAAGGAGGGGTTTCAGAACCTAAGTCCCTGCTTTGTTGTACTGATGTGTCATTGTGGCCAGTTGTTCACATTCAGCTGATGCAGGTGAGCAAATTGGCTCAGCACTGCCTGCGTTGGATGGGTTTGAAAGGCTTTGACTGCTTGTGATTGGACGGACACATGCAAGGTCAATCCTGGTTGTTGGTTGGGGAATGCATTCTCCTTCCTGAAGGTGGGTTCCAACAAATATGTTCTGTTTAAGCGAGCATTGTCATATACAGCAGAATGTCTTTGCAAGTTGTGCATTGGAAGTTCGGTCTTGGAGTCCCAAACCTGCTGTTGGTTTGTTTGCGACATAACATTATTGTTAATTGGACATCACGAAATTGGCAGAGATGTTGGTTTTTCTTTCTTTCTTCAGTTGCGTTATTAAAGTTATTTAAAGGATAAAAGAAAGATGATTCATTATATGACAATCCATCTTTGTTATAGACTTTTCAAATGTATTGCTTTGTTTTTTTATATCAAAGAAAATAATTTTTACAACTCATTTTTTGTTATTTTGTCACCTTTAGATAACAAAGCCACGCAGTGGGAGGATCCACGTCTTCAGAGCCCCGCCATCACTGGGCCTGTAAGTATCTAAGGAGTATTTGAGGAGCATTCACCTAGAGTCTCTTTGAGGGCACTTCAAATTGCTTCAAGGTCGGACAGAGTGGGTTTCCTAATGGTGTTGTCTTGTGTCGTCGTGGTTTAGCAACTCTGGGGTAGGTCTGGGGCCTGCTAGCTATATCACTGTCGTTGGCCTGAGAATGTGCTTTGCTGCAGCGTGTATGAGTCTGAGAATGATTCCTGGTTGAGCGAGTCCTGTGTTTAAAACAGCAGCTTGACGACGTGTGTCAGAGAACACCTGTCTTGATCTGTGAGTGTCCCAACCCTGCCATAGGTTTGATAAGGAAAGTACATATGCACTTCAAGGGAGAGAATGGGCTTAAACATTACAATTAAATGTTTTTATCAAACATAATGAGGCAAATGTGTCACTATTGATCTGTTTCTATAGTTCATTATTTCTCATGATAAATGTTTTCTCATGAATAAGATGACTGTCTCAATAAAATAGACTTATAGACTAGTCACTAATGAACAAGATACTATTTTTCACAAACAAGTTAAGCCACTATAGAATATACAGTCACTAACAGCCGCTCCTCTGCACCATTGCAGGCTGTGCCGTACTCCAGAGAATTCAAACAGAAATATGATTACTTCAGAAAGAAGTTGAAGAAACCGGTAAGAAATATTATCTTGCAGCTAAATATTTTAGTCTACTGAATTTGCATAATAATTCATGGTGAAATTGCCTATTGGCACCTACTGCTTAGAGCGTCTGTTAATTAATTCACTGTTAATCAAGGCATGTTATGCGCTGTAAAACCCCTTCACCTCACATCCTAATTATGTATAGAGAAAAACCATCTCTTTTTTCTTTGTGTGTTGTTCCTGTTTAGAAGTAGATTGATTCTATCCATGATCTGTCACCAAAAATATTTACATAATAGTATTAATGAATATCATAGACTGTGTTTTTAGAGTTCCCTTTAGGAGTACTGGATGTGCATGGGAGCTCTTACTCACTAATCACTAATTCACGCTCACTCATATACCCACCCACCCCCACTCTCTTTCTCTGGTTATCTTTGTGATATTGTGTGTGCTTTCTACACCCATGAGGTCATGCATGTGTGTATGTCTATCCCCAGGCGGACATCCCCAACAGGTTTGAGATGAAGTTGCACAGGACCAACATCTTCGAGGAGTCGTACCGCCGCATTATGTCTCTGAAGAGGCCAGACATTCTGAAGGCCCGCCTCTGGATTGAGTTTGAGTCAGAGAAGGGTCTGGATTACGGGGGCGTGGCCAGGGAATGGTTTTTCCTGCTCTCCAAAGAGATGTTTAACCCTTACTACGGACTCTTCGAATACTCAGCCACGTAAGTACAGGATTTGGATAGGCTCTGTTCTATATCAGCTAACTGTGTTTCGTAGTTTGAAATGACTTTATCATATTATGGTTGTGCCTTTAATGGGATAGCCCAATTGTTAATCTTCTTTCCTGGTGTCAGAGGAATTCTGTTAACACTAGAAGCGCCAGAGCGGGCAAATTTTACCTAGTGAAGAGGAAAAAATTATATCTTCGCTCTCAATCAGATTCCAGGACCCTGCTTTTTTGACTTTTCCTAAATATGTGTGTTTCATCACCCAGTATTTTTAAATTGTCAAAATCAGACTGAGAAAAGCTGATTTATGGCTATTTAATTCCTGTTCAATGTTAAATTGCGTGTTCGGCCATTTTTATTCCTGCATTCCATGGTTTCAATTCTCTTTTCTAACATCAGATGTCGCAAGGGCTCCCGTATAAGAGTCTTCTGTTATTTAGGAAAAAAATCTTTAAAGTTTATAAATATATAGATCAGTTGTATTCAATTAAAATGTAGAAAGGTCCAGTTAGACCAAATTACTTCAAGCAAAGGTCCGGAACGTCTTTGTGTTATGATTCAGTGTCATACATATTGAAGTAGTCTAGTAGTTGTATGTATGTAGAAAGCAACGGTTTATTTTATTTGACTTTCAAGTAAAATAAAGTGTACAATTCAGTAATAATAATAAACATAGCTGCAAGCAGCAATTTGCGTTACTCCAAAACATTGGGGACAATTTGAAAATTGACAGACGTGTACCGCACGCATACGCAAAATGCGGAAGCGTAAAAGCAAATTTTAAGTTGCTGCAGACAGTGGGAGTTGAACCAAGTTCACAATCGGTTCACTCTAACCACTGCCCCACCAGTCAAGTTGTTAATTCGACTATTTTAATTGAAAATGTACATGACGGAGTGACCCTAATAAAAAAACCTACAATTACAATAGGATTACTCCTGACGGAATAACCCTAATAATATTACATATGAAAATAGTACAAGTTCACTGAGTAGTTTAAAATGTTTGATTGACACAGACATCTGGACAAACGTTAGAAAATACACGGAAGCGGGAGCTGAGCAAAATTATGCAAGAAAGTTAAAATTGACACACACCCATTCGTTCGCTCATTGTCATATCAGGTGATTTTACACGAATATTTCAAACATTGTAATTTTCATAGTTCCTCCTTGTCCTGTCTATATAAAATATAGATTTTATAATGCGTTCTTTTCTCCGCCACATTTTAGTGTACAATATTATAATAACACATATAGCTGGAAGCAGCAATTTGAGTTTACTCCAAAAAAGTTGGACAATTGGAAAATTGCAGAAGGAGAGAGAAGAAAAAAGTAGTTGCAGACAGGAGGAATCGATCCATGAACCCTGGGCTTACTATCAGTACACCCAAACCACTGCACCACTGGAAAGTTAATGACACAACCATTTCGGAATGTTTGGTATTCACCTAATTCAAAATATACAAGAAAGAGGTTTAGAATTATGTTCTTTTAAATGTCACTTGTTTTATTTAGTGATATTTGGGTTTTGTGAGCAGGTCGATTTATTGTGAAATTTAGAACGTAACACCGACATTGGCCATAGATCGACAGTAAGGTGAAGGCGCAAGACAATCTCCTTGACATCACCAGTTCAGTTGCCAAAGTCATTTTGACTTGGTGTTCTTCGTTGCTATTTGTATAAATCCACCAATACAAACTGCAATATTGAGCGTGATATTATATCGTATAAAACCAAGCCAGACCGGCGTCTTTACACATTGTAGTTACTGCCTTACCTCGAAATCGAAGCAACACTGAATCAAAACACTTTGACACAAGATAACAGACACCCAAAAGTTTCGGCCTTGACTTTGGATCCGTACAAGAAGCGCCATCTAGCGACCATTACGTGTCAGTAAATACGTCCCTGTCTGTAGACTCATGTGTACATTTTGTCCAAACGGCGCTTCAGGGGGGTAACAATGGCTCGGCGCTTCTAGTGTTAAATCACTGCCTAATTGCTGTGGGCTTGTAACTATACTCATAACTAAACTAATCTTGAACTTAGTTTGCCTATTTTTGTTTGAAGCTGGTCTGCTGTATTGTTACAGGAAAAAAATAACCAATGCAAATTAACCAAATCAAGGATATAAATCTTTTGATCTATGATGAAATAATGTAATTCTATTTGACGTTAAAACATCAAACAAATGTTCAAGGTATGTTCTCATAAAGGAGAACTACATTCTCTGCCGTGCCCCATATGCCTCAAGCTAAAGCCAAAGGTCTTTTGTGCATAGTTGAGATTTGAGAATGTTAGATTCAGCAGAAATTCCAAAAGAGGATTACTGTGTTGAGATATCAGGATATTGGGAAAGTTAGAGAATTATATAATGTTACGATTTTATTGCTCTCTGTATCTCCACCCACCCAACCAGTAGGATAGCACCATTATTACAGAAATACAGTCATGGCACAATTTCTTCTGTCGAAAAACTTTTGGTATCCCTTTGGTTTGCAGTTGAACAAACCATAAAATCAAAGTTCACTTATTCCTCAAAATTACATTAAATTACCAAGAAATTGGCATCTCTAAGTTTTAGCAAAAACAATTTGATTAAAAGCAATTGATTGTCCTTTACTTTCACCTGCAATGTCTGCAATATAAAACCAAATCAGTCTTTCAGTTTGTATAGAGAAATTGACTTGTTTTCCTGCACTGTTATGTATGTAACGCAATGAGCATGGAGATAAAAATAAAAAATTAAAATACTCTTGAGTTCAGACACAAGGTTGTAGCCAACCATGTAGGCTAAACGTTCATCTCCAGAGACCCTGTTTTTTGTTTACACCATACATAACATAATAAAAAAATGTCATGAGCAATACGGATTCATGCTGACCTTCAGACTCATTTACAACAAATGTTATTCATTCCATCCATCGTCAACTCCATGTCTCAATTTCTTGTGTACAGCATCTGTATGTTTGCAGAAGAAAAAGTATCAGAAAGCTGGGCCTCTGTCAAAAGTAATGGTTCTTCCATGAGGACAATACCCACACTTCTAAAAGCACCCATGCATGGTTCATGACATTAAGCTAGACTGTTCAGTAGTAGCCAGCAGTGTCCTGATCTTAACCAGAGGTAGGAGAGACCCTTCAAATCAATCTGGACGGACTTGGGCAGGTTGTACAGAAGGCTGGGTCAACCTGCCAGTAAAGAGGTGCAGGTAGTTCATCCCTGGCTATAGGAAGCGCTTGATGCACTCATTTTGGCCAAAGGCTGTGCTACCTGTGCTAACATTCATTCTAGAGTGTTAATACTTTTTTTTCTTTCTGTTTCTTTTCTTTCTGTTTCTTTTCTGATTTTATTATCTAAAAAGATATATAAAATTTAATCACAAGCAAATGTATTGTATTATTCACAGTGAGTTTTAGTCCACTAGAAACCTGGGTTTCCAGTTTTTGACAGTTCATTTTTCTAGATCAAATTAAATTTTTTCAAGATTTATCTTGCGTTTTATATCTAGATCCTGTACATAGAGGGAAACATTAGGTCATTATGTTGAAATCTAGACCTAGGTAGATACACAAACATACTTTGTTGCGCCTGATGCTGTATCTGATCATTCCTCTGTCCTGTATTTGTTCCTGCAGAGATAATTACACACTACAGATCAACCCTAACTCTGGTCTTTGTAACGAAGACCACCTCTCATACTTCAAATTCATTGGTCGTGTGGCCGGGATGGCCGTGTTCCATGGGAAGCTATTAGACGGTAGGTTGCTAATTTAGCTTGACAACAGTTTCTTATCACAATTCAAAGACATTCCTTTGTAATCCCGTATTACAAGCTTGGTAAAACTAGATTTTACAGGTTCCAAAATGATTATAACAAGTAAGGCGGTGTACATGTGATATGTTCCGGAAACCTTTTTGAATGTGTGGCCCCAGATATAAACTTTGCTGCTATTTCCAGGCTTCTTTATCAGGCCGTTTTACAAGATGATGCTTGGAAAACAGATCACATTAAAAGACATGGAGTCTGTGGTAAGCAAGTTCCAGTCCATTTTATCATCTATGTTCATTATATAAATATTATATTTATTTTTAAGATTAAATGAAACCATGTCACAGCAAAATGTGCTGGACTTCAAATTTATCTGTAAAAAATGTATAGAAACATTTAGATCCATTTGAGCATTTCTACTAAGTTTTGATCATGATAAATGTCTTACATTGTTACATATATTGTAACACTTAAATACAAATTCCCGATTGCTAAGGAATACTGGGAGGCTGGTTATTTTTTAAGATTTCCTCATTGTTGATTTTTTACCAAGATATTTCTTTTTACAAAAAATTGGATCTGAGATGATCACATGCCTACGACCCGTTTCCGGACATTTTGGATTGGTGGATGGAATTATGTCCAATTAATTTAAAATCTTAGATCAGGACAGCCCAGTATGCTCCAATGATTAAATTTGCACAATTTATATGAAATGTTATCAGTCACATGCTTCATTAACAGCCATCAATTAACAGTAGCATGCATACTTACAGGTAGAATAGTTCAAATTAAAACCTACATATATGAAAATGAAGAACAACTGTATTAATTAATGTATTGTATCTTTCTCAATAACAATTAAAGTGAGAAAATATATAGGCTTCCCTACCACGTATTGTACATGGATATGTCCTGGGATCTATGTATCTTTATGGGGGGTTTTCTGCGGATGGGTAATACACATTGGCTGCATATATACATTGTGCAAAGTATGTGTATCTTAGCGGCTACTTTCAATATGCGGGTAGTTGGGAAATAAACAGTATGTTGCATTTCCTCAAACATACTTAAAGCATACAGCTTCAAATTCAAAAACTATTATAAATGTATGTTTTCTATTGACTCATCCTTTCCCTGACGCTCTTAACCTGAAGGACAGCGAATACTACAACTCCCTGAAGTGGATTTTGGAGAATGATCCTACGGAGTTGGACCTGCGGTTTTGTATCGATGAAGACAATTTTGGTCAGACATACCAGGTGGATTTGAAACCAAGTGGTGGCGAAACCGTGGTCACCAATGACAACAAATTGGAATATATCGAGTAAGTTTACTTTTATCTTAAATGTTGAAGGTTAATGTAAGGGCTTTTCAAGGACAAATTAGCAAAGAAACAAACCAAAATAGCATTGACAAATAAGGCACAACACACAAAAGCAAATCTGAAAATGAAAAATAAAAAAAAGTTTTAATCATAACTTTTTTATTTTGTTACCTTTCTTTTGCTATTGTAGTTATCAGATACCTTAATGAGTGTTTATTTTGATTGTTGGTTTTACTAATACATTAGTTGCTGATATGTATTTGTAATAGAACTCCATTGTACACCATCACATTTGCTTTTCATTAATTTAGAAGGTCTTATCCAGAACGACTTAAAGGAGCAGTCAGTGTTAATTGCATTGCACGGGCTCCTGTGTTGCTTTCTTGCACTTACAGAGTTTTGGGTTCAATTCCCACAGGGTGACAGTAAAGTACTCACTACTTAAAGCTCTAGATAAGAGTGCCTGTTGAATGTCTAAAAATTGCTTTATTGCCGCCTACTGTTGCGTAGGCACACAGCAATTGTATGTGTACTGTTTTCCAACAGCCTTGTCATCCAGTGGCGGTTTGTGAACCGGGTACAGAAACAAATGAATGCCTTCTTGGAGGTGAGTGTGTACTAGTAACCATAGACCCCTCTAACAAAATGTTTGACCTCAATGCCTGTTCCACTAAGTTTTTCGTTTTATTGCAAACACTTGATCAGGGACTTATTTAGTCACCATGTGGATGCAATTCATTATGAAATGAAAACCTGCAGCCCCTGGACCTCGTCATTAAAGACTCCTGCCCTAGATACAACCTTTCTTATAATTTTGTTTATGGCAGTAACAATTATGGCCACTTGGGGAGTGTAAAGCCCCAGGATTTCTGCTCTGGCCAAAAGGTTAACGCCCTGTGGTGATGGTTTAAGCCCCTCTTTGTATTTTTTCGGTTTACATACTGGTTTTACTGTTGAAAATGTTTATTCTTTTCTACCTAACATCATTAGGAACTGAGAAGTTTAAGTAAATCTTATCTGGAGTTTATGCAGTTTAATGTTAGGTGCATCTTACTAAAATAAAAATCCACTCTTTTGTGTTCAACAGGGATTCACTGAACTCATTCTCATTGACCTCATTAAGATATTTGATGAAAACGAGTTGGAGGTACAGTTTTCTTTTTTTAAATACATTATTTGTATATTGATTTGTCACAGTGTTCCTGTTATCTTAAAAACAAGATTTCAATCTAATGATTGTATGTCATGCCAATAAATACATTGACAAAGTAGAGTAGTACTATAATATTATAAAATGTAATCCAAAACCAGTCTTAATGAAATTTGTACAATAATACATAGTGGAGTTTTGAGTTCAACCTTCATATTTCTGGTCTAATTTATTGATTTGGCAGATGAAGCACACCCTTATTTTTCTGACCGTAGGCAAACCATAGGTTTCTGTTTTACTCCACCCTATTTTTGGTGCTGCGTCCATTTTCAATTTCGACCTAATCAAGTAATCTCTCTGTCTTGTATCTACTCGCTTGCATTCAGATGGGAGGGGTAAACATATTTCAGGCAATCCGTGCATTCATCTTAAGACGGCTAGTTGGGACGACACAACCCAGTAATTATAAGTACATTTCATTCAAATAAGTAGCTGTTTGCTGAAGGCAAAGGTTGTTCAATGCCTGTCATTGTCCCGTGACAATTGCTTGTTTTTTCATTTAATTTGATCAAAGCTGGAGGTAAGAGTGATTTCCCCACCCTGGGTGACTGGTGAGAACGTTTGTGACGTGCATGTTCGTGCTATGCATTCATTTGGCAAACCTAGAACAATATTCCCCAAAGCGGAACTGCTTGCCCTGACATTAAAAGAGTGCTCCATCTTGAACGACACGGTTTGGATTTTCAGAGCCGACGGACAGTTATTCTTAACACGTTATGGTCACTAGAAAATTACAGGCCTTAAATTCACGATCTTCATTAATCAGTGTGGAGAATGGTGAAAGTGGTTGATTCATTTCATTTGGATTTCTCTTGTCTTCTCCAGCTCTTGATGTGTGGCCTGGGGGATGTGGACGTGAATGACTGGAGACAACACACCGTGTACAAGAACGGCTACTGCCCCAACCACCCCGTCATCCAATGGTTCTGGAAGGTGCGACGGCCCAGCAATGCCCCCCCCCCGCCTTTCCTTTTCTCAGCCTACCTAAAACCTGTGTAGCGTTTGAAGATCAAAGTCTGTTTGCTTTGAAACGGCCATGTTTGCTCTGATGAAAGAGCAAGACAGGGTAGCGCTGGCCCTGGTTATGAGCCCCTGGTTATGAGCCCCTGGTTATGAGCCCCTGGTTATCAGTCCCTGGTTATCAGTCCCTGGTTATCAGCCCCTATCACGGTGTCTGGAGCTTGGCGCACTTTCACCACACAAGCGCGCCGACACACAAACAGGGTCAGATGAGCCAATTCAGAAAGAACGACCAGTTCAAACAGCTTCTGTCCGTCATTTCTTGACAGGTCCCCCACCCCTTATTGACCCTGTTATCAACAAATGTTGTCCCAACCAGGCAACGCACCTGGCAAACTGAGCCAATTACTCAGTTTAGCGGTAGCCGCATACAACAAACCAGAGGGGTGTCATTCGAAAAAAGCTTTGATCTACTCAGCGTTTTCTAAATCTTGCCAGCTTTAGTTCCATTCACATTCCAGCTTGGGCTTCATCTGTACTAGGACAGTTAGTACTGGTCTTCTGCCTGCTGCTAACTCTTAATGGTGTTCAGTTAGGCGGGCCAACCAGACCAAAGCCAGGGTTGTGGGATCTTATCAGAAGGATGTGTTGTGAAATCGGCACTTTATTAGTTGATGTACGGGGTCTTCCCCGTCAACCCCACCTTTTAAAGTTTCAAATAACACGTTTGTCTCATGCGGTTTTAGCTCCTGCATCTCACGTGGGGATCATGCAGGGGGTCAGCACAGGGCTATATTTAACAAAGATTGTTACAAACTAGCTAAATGCTACTCCATAGGTCAAACCACTAACCATTGCTGTACCTCAGTAAAGTCTGTAAGCCATACGTGTGTTGTAAAACACTGTGTTCCGTTTGCTTCCCCGTAGGCCGTGCTACTGATGGATGCCGAGAAAAGGATTCGTCTGCTTCAGTTTGTCACCGGGACATCCAGGGTCCCCATGAACGGTTTTGCTGAGCTCTATGGTGAGCAAGTTCTGTTGTACACTTCTGTTTTGGCACTGCTGGGGGAGATTTATTTACCTTTTGAAATCGGGTTGTGAAGTAAAAGCAACGCTTTGTAGAACATCTTGGTCTCAGCCTTAATGGAACGTTTTACTCACACTGAAAGAATTCTATGGACAAAGAGAATCCGTTCAGACTTTAGCAAACACTAAAATCAATAATTAACATGTACAAATACAATCACATTTGACCAAAGATTTACTGTATCTGGTCTGTTTTTACTACTAGATGGTTTAGGGAATCCCCAATACGTTGCATTGATTATTTGCTAGCACTGTCTAAAGCAGGGGTGGGCAAACTACAGCCAGAGGGCCAAATGCGGCCCGCAAGCTGGTCCATCCGGCCCGTGGAAGGTAATAAAATGGTTTTGAGGGGAATTAAAAAACAACTCACCAGCCCATTTTTATACATCTGAGTCAGAATTTAAACTATTTACACATTATAAGGGATCTACTGTACATATGTAATGTATGTTTTAACTTTTGCCCTTTTCTGGCCTGTAAATCATTTATTATTAGCAAATTACAAAAACAAATGTGGCCCTCCATTTCATTTCAAAATCCTGATGTGGCCCCGTACCAAAAGGTTTGCCCTCCCCTGGTCTAAAGGAAACAATTTGTAATGGCTGAACCATGGATTGCAGTTGTTCTTGGCATAAAGACCTATTGAGACTTTCTTAACATAGAAAAAGAACACTATATGCCAAAAGAAAAACAAGTTCTGTTTGCTTATTACCTTTTTCCCCTGTCATTACAGGTTCCAACGGGCCTCAGCTGTTTACTATTGAACAGTGGGGAACACCTGACAAACTGCCTAGAGCACACACCTGGTACGTACTATGCACACACACAGTCCTGCTGCTTGCCTTAATGTTCCACTCACTTTGTCAGTCCTTGACATAAGCAGGTGTTGCTTCTCTCAAAACATGCCATTTTAAACCCAAATCCCAAACTAAACATTTGCCACACTAACAGAACGTTTTGCCACCTGTTTTCTTTTCCTACATGTAAGTGTGCTTGAAAAGGAGTGTTGAACATTCATTAGAATCAATGCTAACACGTACAGTAACTATAAACTATCCTAAATACAATTATTTTGAGTTGAATTGTCAGAGGTATGAAGTCCTATTTCTCTTCTTCAGCTTCAACAGGCTAGACCTGCCAACCTACGAGTCGTTCGATGACCTGCGCGAGAGGCTGTTGATGGCTGTGGAGAACGCTCAAGGCTTCGAGGGGGTCGACTAAAACCTCGACCCAGTGTCTCAACTGAACAATGCATTACAACCGCAACTAGAAATCTGCCACTGAGCATTAAATACAACGTCAGACTAGTTGACATACTACAGCTACGGACAGTGGCCGTGACGGGTTCGACCTGGGTGTGCAAGCATGCTGTATGCACATTGACCTACTGGCTACTCAGAGACTATACAGTGTCATAACACAGGGACATGGCCTTAAAAGCCATGTCTGTCTTTCTGTCTGTCTTCTCCTTTTTTGTCAAGGTGCTGGGGGAACAGGGCCACAGTGTAGCCGCCGCAAAGCGGTGCACCCCCGGTCCAATCTGCAGTGCTGGAATCTCATATCTGATGCATTTGAAATACAAATCTCCTGTTGTTGAAATTGTGCTGTGGAGGGCATGGCCTTAAATCCATTGGTTCCTGTTCATGCATTCTGTACCAGATAAATCGATGTCGCTACACCTACCGTCCTCATGTTAACATGCTGGATCCTTCATTGAATCATTGACAAATCTTGAATCGGCTCCTCAAAGGGTTACTTTATTGCTACATTACCACGATAACCGTAGAAATGCTAACCGATCAGAGATTCACCAATGAGGATATTAAGCCTAGCCACGTCTGAATGATCACCTGTCTCTCACTGTTCGACTACTGTACCTGCCTGGTCCCGCCTACTTACCTACTGTGCATTCCTATTTGCCTGTTTGTAGAATTTCCATCCTTTAGGGCGGAAAGAAGCAGTGGGAAATAACTCTCACTACAAGTACTCTTTTTTAAATCTTATTTTGCAAGCCAAGAGGGAATGGGGTAATTTTTATTAGATTTTTAATATTGTTATTATTGTCGTTCTTACTGAAAACACTCTTCTGATGTATTTGTACCGATGATAAACATTGTTTACTCTTTTGACAATTTAGGGAGGTTGTGTGTTGTGTAAATCGGCCATTTGAATCAGTGAAAATCCATTTCAACCTGGGGATTGCTTAAATCGTAACACTGTTATTGTAGTGCTATGAAAACAAACGGCATGAAAATATATATTGTGTTTGCGTTTGATTATTTAGTAATTACAAGTATATTCTCCTTGGTTTCAACTAAAGATCTATCTTGGGACAGGGTGGGGTCATTTTGTGAATTTGTTTGAGAGGTTAGCATCACATTTATGATATCAATGTCGTAATGCCTAACTCTCCCTGTTCATAATGCTGTAAATTAATTTCTAGATTTCTTTTTTATTTCATTTTGTTATATATATATATATATATATATGTATTAAATCTATTAATGGAAGTATTATTAATGAACGACACATGAACATGAAGCTGAACTGTGAGAGAAAGCTGTGATTGCCATTGATAGAAATCTGCAAAGTTCTTACAATACAAACCGATGTATGGTATGTCCCAAAATGGCTATCTGGGATGCAACCTTTAGTTACTTTTTTATTGTTATTTTCTTCTGTCTTTTCTTGTTTCTAACACAACTGAACCTAAAGGGCACTTTATCCATCTCACTAAAGGTCATGCTGCCTACCTACCTGTCGTATGTTGTTCATCATTAACTTGAATGGGATTATTTTGCAATGAGAAAGAGCACTTGTTTTACCTAGTGCAATATCTAGGCTGCTTCAGAAATGTCACCAAGTTCCCTGTAGTGTGCAATACCCCGGTCGTAAGTAGTGTGCTATGTAGGGAATAGGGTGCCATTTGGGAAGCAGACAAATAGTCTGTAAATCTGCCTGCTGCTAATGTATAGTGACAGTTGTGAGGAATTGGATCTTCATACTCGTCCTCTCCCTCGTCCTTACTTGTTCCTTCGCTTTTCCCTGCTCTGGCGACCGTGGTGAAATAGATTACTTGCACTGTCCCTATGTACTTGTTTTTTATGTTTTCTAAAAGGGGGAATAAAAGTTCACTTTTAAATTCCACAACTACACAACAAGCTCTAGCAGTTTATATAATTTAAGTCAAATTAAAAGAAACTTACTGCACTTTGTTAGGTGTCATGTGAAATGGTTGTTTAGACAGGGCAAATTCAAATTGTGAAATTGTTCGAACAATAATTAATTCTTAGTTTCTGTTTAATTAAATTGTGGTTTAGTAAAAAAATGACAACAAATAATGCCGTTGATGTCAGTGTGTACGTACTTATAATATACTGATATTTTCTTTTGTTTAGTTATTATTCTTTTCAATTTGTCACTCCTTTAGGCTATGGCTTTTACACACCGATATAAGACAGACAAGAAACGGACTGCTTTTAATTAATTCTTTGATGCCTAGTCTCAACCCTGATAACCTCAAACGTTATTTAGCACATTTTTAAACAAACATTTTAGTTGTGTAATTTGATTAACTTTTTTTTACAAATTCAGGTATTCGAGACGTTACATATTCTTTGTCACTACCATGATGTAGAGGGCATTCCCGATTTAACTTTTTTGTGTTTAAGGGTGCTGCCATTGTGACATTTTATTGAAAATTGTGTGGCTATATTGTCATATTTCATTGAGTTTTTCTATGGTTCTGTAATTCTGTAAAAAGTAATGGCCCCTCTTTCACCAGGCTTGTGATGCTTGTATGAGGGAGCCTTTTTGTCTGTGTGTGTGTGTGCGCACTTGTTTGTTCGGTGAAGGGAACCTAGTTCATTCACACAGGCAATCTAGGACTTATCTGCTCCAAGGACGAGCAAATAAAAGCGCACTGCTTGTTCTGGTACATTTGATCAAGAACGCTCTTGCTCCTCTCACAAACCAGGAAGCCAAGCCTCCCCTCGGCTCCCTCTGGGCTGTCTGCTAGGCTCTGCTATACCGAAGACCTCTGGGTTGGGTTTGTATCAAGTCCCTTTTTGGAAACTGTGACAACCTAAATATGTCTCAAAAGGACATGCCAAATCTTTCAGTACATTATGGGCCAACTGAAAACAACCTGGATTGCAGAAAGAATCTGACCATGACCTGCTACAATATTGTCATGTCATCAACTGATTGCCCTACTACATTAGTTTTCCATGAACAATTTTGTTTGGTAAAGAGGAAGGGGAAAAAATAAGTTAGGTGGAGAAATGTTTAGCCCATTGTGCTGTGTCATCAGTAACCTGTGAATGACCCACAGAGCTGTGGAGTTCCGTAGGCTGTTTGACCTCGGTCTGGACAACGAAAACAAATATTCTTCATAGTAACACATACAATGTTACTCATTCAATGTCAAATAGGTGTAAAAGCATGTACCAAAACATTTGGGGTAATTTCGATATTAATAACAGATGGTGACAAATACAATAGGGTTATACTTGTGAACTGCTGAAACCCTAATTATCGTCTGCTCTGCTCTGTTCTGATGTTTTACTAACTTCAACCAAAAATTGAGATCTAGATCTATTGCAGACACAAGCCCTATCTAGCCATCTGAAATCACATGGTAAACAACATGAGTTTGTTGGGTTCAAACAATGTGGGTGTCCTCCAAAATATTTCAGAACCACATAATATGCAAGAATAAAATTGAAGACTTTGAAACCCTGCAACTGTAAGACAATTATTCATATTTAATGACCCAGCTATTATTATTTGGTGACAAGAGAACCTATATTAATTCATGTTTGGTGTCAGTTGCTGACAAGAGGAGCAGAGTAAAGCTTATGGATCTCGGAACCAAAACTAAAAAAAGAAAACATTGAAGAGGCTACTTTAGGACAGACCACAAATAGAATCTTATACAAAAAGATTAAGATGTAATATATTAGAAATACCGAACATGCAGATGTGCCTGTATGCCATACCATGGCGTTGTGATTGTGCACCCCACCTTTCCCTCGGTTAAGTCAGGGTCGATCGATACGTTCCTGCAGCTTATCACTGAGGGGAATTAACTATTTGTCTAAACAACCCCCTCTTAGGCTACATAAAAGGGAGGGGAAGGGACAAACACCATTTCTAAAAGCTGTCACTGTCCACACACTTGTCTCTCAGGAACACACGTCAAGCCACCATGGACTGATGCAATCCGGACTGGACCTGTAGGGCTTCTTGGTCTTTGCTGTAGAGTGCGGATCGCTCGGATGGGATAGTGGAGGACGAGACTGAGCCTGTCTGAAATGTCACCCTATGTAACTTTACCAGACTTGAGATGAACAGGCTTAACATGGACAAGTCAATCAAAATGGACTTAACTTATATTTATGGACTCCATGTCAGGTTGACTTATCTCAAGTCTGAATAGGTCCAATTTGATGGAATAGGGTGCCATTTTGGATGCATCAGTTTTGCCCAGGAGACAAAAAAGTGAAACGAGAAGAGAGAACCCAAGATGGTCCCCCATCATGTAGTGTTATGGTGAGTTACTCTTTAGTAGGATCTGAGGAAGAACATCTAATGGCATTCAGAAACTCTCAGGTCAACAGTATTAAGGGGCCATTTTTATACCATACCTTTAACATGTAAAAGGGTTTAGGTGACTTGGTGATGACTGTGATCAGGTCATACAAGTGACCATTGACAAGATCAGGACATGTTTGGGGCAGATAGAATTAATGTTAGGGTAAAGGAATAGATGCTACTGGACTGGTCAAACTTCAGACTTGAAAGTTAGCAGTTGTAACATGAACCAGTAAGTACATACATTTTCATTATTTCTCAAGCTGGCACAATGGGATTCAAACCCACAACCCTGGTGTGGTGTGCACCACGCTCTAACTTCTACTCATGCTCATTGCACCCTGGATTGATTTTCCTCACAGGGCTTTTTATGTGGGTTTGACTAGCAGCCGGTTTATTCTCATAGCTGAGAATAAACAAAGCATAGCACAGCTGGGTGGTCATAGTATTTTATAGTGTGTAGAAGAATAACCCTTTGCACAGCCTACCCCAACTATATATTTACAGCTCTGGAAAAAATAAATATATAATACAAATATAATTTGCATTGTTAAAATTTTAATCTGACTTATATTAGCAAGTTGTCTTATTGAGTCAAGTTGTGCCAACGTGACTCAAGATATTGAGTAGGTGAGACAAGGGTGAATCATGCTAGTTTATATTAAAAGGTTGTCGTATGTACTGGTATATGGTATTCTCACTAGTCATCAGTCAAATTTAAGGTTAAGACTGAATTGCATTTTGTAGGTGGTAGTTTCTACATCATTACTATCTATATCGAGGGAGGGGTGTCATGATTGGCAGTTTTTTTTATTAATTTTTCCATTTTGGGGGTTGATTTACACTATCAATTATAAAAGTGGCACACAACTCATGAACATAATATGTTTTTTTACTGTGTTTACAGTAAAATATTAATTTAAAGAAAGAAATATATCCAGCGAGTTGTAAAAATGCCAGAGGCTCAAATATTCAATAGAAAACAAATCTCTCTTTCTCTTCCCCTTTTCACCACATCCCAGGAATTCACTGATCCCTTCCACCATCTTTATCCTCTGAAGCTGTGGAGTGTGACAATGGTGTTTGTGTCATCTGTTATCAAACGCCATTATCACACTAAATAGCTACAGTTAGAAGAGAACAGCATCACCACTACCCATTGCCGAGGTGAAACAGATATACTGATGGATGTGCGGGTACGGTTGGTCACATTAACATTAACGTGGTTTGGTTTTATTCATACATCTCTATAGACTTTGTTGGTTCAGAATGGGGTTTTTAGTCATTGTTGACTATCCACTATGGAAAATGTTGACTACAATATAACATTTTTGAGTGAAGTTTTTACCATCATTTGGTAAAACATGACAATTTGATTCAATTATGAGTCTAGATTTGGTCACATGCTATATTCAGTGTGTAATTATGTAATTAAGTGTAAAATAATGTGACAAAACATGTTGCTTATAAGCGCAAGATTTGCTGACCCATGTCCTTCTTTGTCTAGATGCAAGGTGATGTGTTAATAATATGAAGACGTGATCTTTTAGACCGAACATACAGTTTAATGTGACGCTAAAGAAATGCTGAATAATGTGCTAGGAGTCTATGTTGTTGTCAATAAATCCAATTAAAGACAATCTAAGTAACTTACATTCTGTTCTTTGATATCCAGTTTAATGACCATACAGTGTGACCTTTAAAGTTTAAATTCCAGTTAAGTCATCAAAAGGAGTATATGCGTTTTGGGTTTCAGTAGATGTCACATGGGAAGATTAACATTTCCTAGGACACAAATGTAGAAAGCTTTAGTGCAATAGGCCATTCGTTTTCAGCCTACCAGCAGAGAGAAGGAAAGCCACATGCTGCAGCCAGTTCAGAAAGTTGTACATAGTTCATGTGAACACACTCAAGATGCACCCTCACCTTGCCCCAGGAGGTTTATAAGATAGACGTCAAACATTTACTTCAGCGCACCCTAAAGTTTTAGGATGATGACCTCCAAATGATAAATTATTAACTTATTCTCACAGTAATCTGCACAAGGTAGTCTCAAAGCAATAACCCCAATATCCAGAAGGTAATTTATATAATTTGTTTTGAACTGAAGAAATCCTGACTGTACGTGTCCGTGACTATTGACAAAAAGTGCTATTGTATAAATACTGCAATTCGGTTAAATTGAGCCTTTAGAGAAGAGATAGACAAATGGCACAGATACTTAGCCTTTCTCTGAGGGAGACCGACTACAGTGGAAGCATAGAAGACATTCTGGTCGGCTCAAACAGATCAGACAGCTGCCTGGGGACATCAAAAGAGGGGCTTTTTGGGGGGGAGTAGTGAACTCTCACTGACTAGTCCTCTTTTTTTTATTGCCTCTCTAATTACATTTTATTCATTTATTATGAAGTAACAGAACAAGTTATTAATGTTCTGAACATTGATCCCTGGTTCTTTATATTAGTCTTTAAAACAAGAAAGATTCAGAATTTGTATTGACAAAAGTGGAACACAAATGTAATCTCAGCATTAATTAGTAGCTTTACTAAAGCAGTTACATATAATGCAGTATCAAACTGAAAAGTATCTTTCTGTAGATACATTGATCATCTGAAAAACCTCTAGTATCAACACATCAAAAAGAACATAAATAATGAATGACATAAACACATTTAAAAATGTTCACCAATCAATAACAAACATTATGATCCAGTCTTATGGCTTATTCCGTACATACGCACATTTATATACACTGCTAAAACAAATGGTTAGGAACATTTAAATCACTTAAGTATAAGTATATAAATACAATAAAGATCCAAATCTTTAGTGTGCATAGTGTTATTCGTTACAAAATCACGTAACAATGCACACCAAAATCCCCAACCAATTGAGGGCTGGATTCAAACTCACAGTAAGTAAGTAAACAATTAAAATAACAGACTGTTTCAACTTGTGTGGATATCATCACAGCAACTCATAATGTGACTCAATAGTGTGTATGGCCCCCTCATGCCTAAATGCACTCACAACAACGTCTGGCCATGCACATGATAAGACAGCGGATGGTGTTCTGGGGGAATGCCAATCGTGCTGCACGGTCCCACTAGAGCAGGGGTGCCCAAACATTTTCCTATGAAGGGCCAAAAATCTAACTTGACTGAGGACTGTGGGCATTATACCAACCTGTATTATATTATATGGCGTTGCAGGCTAAAGCAAAGGTCTCTGAAGGCCAAGTTTGGCCTAGAGGCTGTTGGGACAGAAACTGTTTCTGACAGTTTGGTCAAAAACATGCACACCAGTATCCCACTGGAGATCATTCTGTAGGGCTCTGGCAGTGCACCTGTTGTCACTTTCATTTGCACCAAAATAAGTGACATTAATGCAAAATCGCTTATGCTTCCATACTGGACAGATTGCTATCCTTGAAGTTTATTTGACTTGGTGGTATATTGTGATGATTAAGTGTTCCATAAATAGTTTTGAGCAGTGAATATCTGAATGTTTGTGTTGTATGTGTGTTTTATACATATCCTAGCAGTCCATATAATCTAATATTGTACAGTAGTTTATATTTGTTTGATACACTAAAAAGTGTGCAATGTTCAATTTAAAAACTATTAAAGAAACAACATAGCCACATGCTACCTTAAAATGTAAGACACAGCTTTACTGTACTATGATTTGTTGAACAGGACTTTTGCCCAACGATATGAGGAACCTATTTAAGTGAAGAAGACTAGCCATTTGGTGACACAGCAAAAACGAGTTGATTGATAAATTCAAGATACAAATCATCCATCTGCTTGTACAACCATTTCTCCATCGATATATCCATGGACCCATCCGTCCATATGGAGAACCAGATACCCAGGAAGCATAATTGTTTTGATCTCTTTGAGATCATTTGTTTTTTACATTGTATCTTTTTTCAAGTGTCTCTTGCAAAATATTGTATATGTATATTTCAATGTGACAAACCTGTTACCAAAAGTTACGTCAAAATTCCTAATGCATATTATTTACAGGGCCCCCCTCATCATCAGGATTTGCTCTTCAGGGTGGGTCCGTAAGCCTTTTTCTTCGTAGCAGGTTGAGTCGGCTTGGGTTTGGGGCCAACAGCCTTTTTAGCTTTTGGCTGTAAAGACTTAAGTCCAAGGATCTCACAGTATTTATTGCACAGATGCAAAGCTTTGAATTGGTCGATGAAAGATGTGGCACAGTTTCCCTTAAAACCCTTGTATCTAGAAAGACATAAGTGTTGCATAAACCGTTAATTTCCTTTGAGTATAAATATAAATGATTACTATGTAGTTTGATTATAATCATTAAGTATTTCCTTATTGTTTCCCGTACTCACCCTTGTTTACAGGTGGCTATTCCGACATCAGTTAACCTCATGCCAACTCCTAGAATAACAAAGCAGAACAAGAAAATATTTATACAAGTGACCCATTGTATATCTTTTAAAAAAAATTTACATTGAAAAACACACCAACAGAGTTTACATAAAATACAATAATTGGATAAATCATTCTTGTAATTTAGATTATTATTAAGTGTTTTTTTTCCTGCTTGGGCTGTAACTACCTTGCATATCTGTGACGAGCAGGTTTCCCTCAGTATTTTGATAGACCCAGTGCTGGAAAGCACAACACTTCTGTCCTGCCTCAGAGTCTTTTCTCTTCAGATTGATCTCCTTTCCATCTCGGACAGAGTACTTTACGAACTCGCCCATCAGCTCCTCCTCAAGGGTGGCATACGGGATGTCGTTAGACGGACGGTGGACCAGGTAGATGGGAATGATCCTACAGGGAGGGGAGGAAGAGCATGTATAGTTCACTGTAAGAATGTATGTGTCAGGGCCTGGCTGGGGGCCTCTGGGCATCTTTATGTGCCCGGGGGTCACAGTCAGGACCTGTCAGTGCAGATGCCTCTAGGCACCTCCGTGCAGCCAGTTTTTGTAACCAGTTGTCTCTAATTAAGGATCCTATTTAAGTGACCCTTTTGAATTAAAATTTTTATTTGAAAGAGAAACAATAAAAAAGGAAGTATACTACTCGCTCTGTGTCTTGTGACCTGCTAATGAACCGAGACAGTATGTCAGGCTTCTGGTGACATAGCGTGATATGTTGGTAGCAACAGAGTGTGGCTCCCATGTTAGAATATGCTCTAGCTGCTCAAAAAATATATGGGATCACGTTATCATCACACTATAACACATAAGTCAATTTAACTTCAGGGATGTACATCTGTCCAGTTAGAAAGCATAAGCAAGTGTGAATCAAGGTCACCTGTTTTGGTGCAAATGAAAGTGAAAAGAGGTGCATTAGAGAGGCAACAGCAAGACAACCCCCAAAAAAGAAAATGGTTTTACAGGTGGTAGGCGAAGACAATTACTCTCTCTCTCTCCTTATCCTTTATGACTGATTCTTATTTAGTTTAGCATTTTGCTAGTGTCCTTCTCCCTACTGGTATGGTATTTAGGTTGCACAGGAAGTCTAGCTTCTCCAGGATGACACATCCATATGTTACCATTCATCGCCAGAAGGTTTGCTGTGTCTCCAAAAACATTCTCAAAAGCTTGCAGGAAATACAAGGAGGCCGGGTGTTACACAAGGAGAGCTGGACAGGGCCTAGGAAGGGCATCAACCCAGCAGCAGAACCGGAAACTGCTCCTTTGTGCAAGGAGAAACAGGAGGACAACTAGAGTCCTACAAAATGACCTCCAGCAGGCAACCGGTGTGCATGTTCTTGACCAACGAGGTCTGATGCCCTCTATTGGAATTTGTGCTCACAGAAACCCACAGAATCTGAATAAAAAAGGTACATGCGCTTATGTCCTCTTTGCGTATATAACAGTAATAGCTAAACCTAGAGGTCACTTCAGTTTTCACTGATATAGGATTTTATTTGCATGATTGAAATGTCTACATTACATTTCTAAGTATCTTCTGTCATTTGGTCTCTCCTGTCTCTTGACATCTTTGTAGAAATGCATCTTTTCAAGTTTATGTTCGTCAAGAAAGGAAACTCAGGGTCAATCACTGTATTGATATAAAGGAAAGTTTCAGAGTAATAAATATTATTATACATGTAATTCACTGCCAATCTACAGCAGAATGTAATGGATCATTGAGGCTAAATGTAAATATTAGCTACACTAAAATGCTGCAAGTTATCTCTCACTACTGTCAACTCTAACTAAATGTATGTTGCTTGGATACTAGTCAGGGTCCTCAGTAACCACTTTGATATTAGAAAATTCCACTGCAAGAATGTTTTCAATTAAACCAATTTGGTTCAAACTGTTAAGTAACTTTAGCTATTCAGCAAACCAGCTAGCGTAGCCAGTTAGCTTAGATTTGATCTCTAGCAGCACCATATTGGGCCGCATTTTTAAATACATTTAGCACTCAATATGAAGGGGTTTATGATGGTAATTCAACAATGATGACATCATACTCACTCTGGAACCTCTCCAAAGGAATCTTGTGTCTGGGCAACAGCTGTCCAGGACTTTATGTACTCTCTAGCTGTATTCTGAACATGGCACTCCTGGAATCATGCAATACACATCCATAGTCATCCATGCCCCTATTTTGTATTATGTGTTGCAGCCATATTTCTTAAAAAAAAGAAAACATTATCAATCCAATTAGTAACTTAATATGAATATGAATTTGGTGTGTTTATGTTTCCACAGGGCATCATAACCCTAAGTCTGAAAAGGGCGAATGCTCTGCTCACCTCCACGGCCAAGTTATAGTTTTTCTGAACCAGCTCCTCATTATTCTTGGTCCCGTAGCTAATGGAATTGTGCACTTTCAGAACACATGGGTGGTCTTGGGTGAAAACCGTCACCATTCCAGCCTGGAGCCGGGTCCGAAAAGCTTTCCGGTGCATACCCTCGCCAAAGTGCTCCTTCTCAGTCACCAGGCTGGCTGACTGGTTCACCCCAAAGTACTGGTCTGACAAGAAGTCCTCTTTAAACAACAGACAGCAGCAATTCACGACTTCCTTTTCACCAACCACCTCAGTCGTAGTATCTGAGGTAAAGAAAGGAATGTACTGATATAGAAAGAGCCTTAAGCATCCAATATAATAGCAAATTAGGCTAACATTTTTCAGAGGTGAGGACCGATCCTTTCATTGCTAATTATTTTTGAACTTGTACTGACACTTTGTCCCAGAAACATTAAGTGCATGAAAAAACTTCCAGCTGAAATCCAAAGTAATTTCTCTGCTTACCTGTGGTACTTTTCTGGGGAGCGGCAGGGATCACTATTTCACTTAAAACTATAAATCAAAGAGAGGAAATGATGAGAGATATTAACATGTAAAATGCAAGTCTTAAATAAGTGGTTAGAGCATTAACTGAAAGGTCTTTGAATCTCCAAGCTGACAGGGTGAAAATGTTAAAGTTGTGCTCTCAACCAAAGCAATCAACCCTAATTCTTCCATTAAGTCGCTCAGGATAAGTGTCAGCAAAAACAACAACAATGCAAAGGTTGGAAAACACTTTGCTGATTCATTATTACATAATGTATTCAAAGAGCTGGTGAGTTATTTTCCTTATGTATCATGTAGCAAATCCAATGTGAAGGTTATCTAGAGACTTAATTGTGACCTATATGTCTTACCCTCGTACGTGAGGAGGTAGTCTAGGAAGACAGATCCATGGGAAGAGACGAGTCTACAACCATACTTCCCGAGGTCTTTATTGGAAGCCTTGGTGATGGTGAAGGACACTCTACTCTCATCTCCTGCACTATGGAGTTACAGAGAGGACAGTTGAAATCATCATTCTGTAACATGTTTTCTAACCTTAAAGAAAATGGGGATATGGCCCGGGTTGATGTGAGTCTCCCTGTTAAGGGAGGGCGATGAACCTGAGGTGTAGTGCCTTAGAATTCAAGGCCACTGGAGGGGCACAACCTAAAGTATGTCTTGCAGGACTTGATTTTCTCTGTCCAATAAGCTTCATGAAGGCAGCTCGTTGTAAAAATGTTATTATTATGAATAATAAATTACTGGTGACTACATTCCTTTCTTGGTCTCTGATCCAAATCGGACATACATTGTGACTCACTTTTACTGTTCTGATACAATTCCAACCAGTTATAATAAAGGTTGTATTATGCAAGTATAGACCAATGATTTACACAACAATCGTGACTGACTGTCTTCCAACTGTGGAGGTTTATGGTAGAATAACAGTAATATAGCATCTGCACAGTTGAATCACAGTATTACATAAAAACGTGCACCTTCCTCCCACTCTCAAGTCATGGCTGAATCATCACCATCACATCATCGTATATATGTCCACAAAAAATATTTTTTTCCATTTTTGAAGGGGAAAGAGCACCACCAAGTGGTAAAATAATCCTTTCACTTGCTGTATTCAGATCACTTTCAGTACTACTACACTCCTTAAAAATAATCGGCATTCATATTTGTGTAAATGTCCCACTCATCTCTATACTGGGGTTTCACTTACAAGATATTTATAGAATCTGAAACAAACAGTGTAACCTAATGGGCAGTGTAACCTAATGTACCTTTTCTTGATCTCAGCCAGGACGTCTCCCTCTCTGGTCCATGTGACAGTGTAGTCAGTAAAAACAGCAGTGAACTGACACCACAGATCCAGGCTCTGAGGGTCATCAATGACAGACACTGCCTGAATGGGCTGCACCACTCTGGGCACTGGAGAACATACACATGAGATATTTTTCTATGAATTAATATAATTTCTGAGTAGTAATGGTAATACTAGACCTTGATCCAAATAGTATTTTCTTCAATGGCAAGTACCAACCCTATCCATCGTACACTCAAGGTAGGCCACATTTTGCAACCCATGTCTGCGCTTTACAGTGGTGTTTCTCACCTTCCTTCGGAGCATGCTTTGTTCTTTGTTTCAGTTCTTCACTTTCGGCCTTCCTGTGAGTTGTGTCAACAGCTGCCTTTGGTTCTTGTTTACCTAACTTATCTGCAGATAGACGTCTCCGCTTAATGACATCATCGCTGAGCTTTTGGCCAAAAGTAGTGGTGCACAGGAGTCCCTTTGATGCCACATCATAAGGTGTAACGTTGTCCGCACTGGAAGCTCCTTCTTTCTTTGGAAGCTGTTTTTGCTGGCGGTCCAAGTGAGCATTGTCCTGTTTACAGGAAAAAGCAGCTGTAGGCTTGTCTTTGGTTTTCCCAGCCTTGGGTCCAAATTTGGCCTCAAAGATATCTATTCTTCCCTTGGTGGCAGTCTTTGGTTTCGCCCCATTCTCTACTTCAACTAGAGGCTGCACCCCCACTCCCTCGCTTTTCACTGTTGCGTTTTGGGATTGTTTCCCAGGGTGCTTCTTCTTTTTCCCATGGGATTTGGTGCTGGGGACCGTCTCTATGATTTCCACAGTTCCATTGTCGCCATCCTCAATTGTAGGTATTGGCTCACATTTAATGTGACATTCAAGCGATAGGTTCTCCAGTGGTCTAGAGCCCAACGGTGCCAGATGGTCACCCCTATATGACTGTTCTTTTTTGGAGTGTGTTCGGTTTTTACTAGGCATCTTTGAGCCCCTATATAGGTCTGCTGTTATAGAGTTGTTGAGTTGCTTATTTTTCTCTGTCTGTGTTTGCTTTGTCAAGGACGTCCTGGTGTCTAGGGTGACATATGCAATACGTTCCTTCTCTGAGATCATTACATGATCACTGGTAACAATGATACAATTGGACAATTCTTTATTGAGGAAGCTGAGCTCTTGAGGAACTGTACTGTTTTTCTTTCTGTCCAGAGACCAATGCTCAGCTGACACCTCACTAGGTGACAATGATGTGGGAAAGTCTTGCTTTACATTCCGACCAGAGGAACCGGTCAATTTTCCAGTCTGCTCCTCAGCTGTTTTGTTATCACAACTTTTATTCCTATTTGTTATCAGAAATCGTTGTTCCTCTTTGTTTTCCGTAGATGTCCTGTTATTACTAAACCTTCGGAAACAGGCGGGCAAAACCGGTGGTGGTGGAAAATTAAGGTGTGAAAAAGCACAACTCTGACCGTTGTAATTTTTGATTAGTGAGCTCTTTGGGCAGGCTATGATGTCGTCCCCTTTTAAAGAACTGTTATGGCAAGAGAGAGATTGTCCAAAACTGTGACTCAGAGGATCTAAAGCCATTACAGGCATTAAGAACTGTGGATTTTCCCACTGCTGACTCCCCCCTTGACTTGCTCTCCCATGAATGTCCTGTGGGTTATGCAACACATGTGAATCCTCATTAGTGACTCGGGACAATGTATCTTGGTTTCCAAGTGCTTGTGTGTTCCTGTTAGAGTTGGTAACGAGTTGAACCTCCTTCTGTTGAAATCTCTCTTTGCCAGTGAACATGCAATCCACCCTAGGACCTTTGATCTCTGGGTGACCAGAGACCCTCACAGACCTGAAATGATTTTCTTCGTCTTTCTCCTCAATGAATAAGTTGCACAGCTGCCAGACGTCTTCTGTCACCATTCGCACCTCATCTTTAACGTGCTTAAGGGGCAGAAACGTTTGAATTGGGTCAATAGTCATGGCTGAAGGTTAAACATTCAAAGATTCATTAGGCCATAATTTTTTACAAAAAAAATATATTTTTGTAAAATAGTAAGTTAGTTTAGTATGTTAGTCAATAAAATAATAGTTAACAACAAATCATTAGACAAAACATGTTTATAGCCTAATAAAGCCTTATAAAATCCCTGAGCTGTCTTTGAGTTTAGATTGTCATTGACATACCTTGCCATCAAACTACTTTCACAAAGTTCTTTATCCATCTTGTTTAAATGTCAGACGTACTCCAGAGAACATATAAGCTACTTTAAAAGTAGGAGTAGTCTATATCCATTTCCCTGTTAAAGGCAGCAGACTACTAACAGCTCAACATGTTTAAACCAATCAGAGCATACTGCCATCTCTACAAGCCTTCACCCCAATGAGTCAGTTTTGTGAGAATGCTTTAAAGGTGTGTGTGTTTGTGAGAGAGAGAGAGAGAGAGAGAAAGAGTCATGTTACACTACTCAGCTGTGCTGCCACCTCACCCCATTACTCCTCCAAATAACAGTTCTGAGAGGCGTGCTACTGTCATCAAACACAACACTATATTTAGATATCTGTCCTGTCTATCTGTCCTGTCTATCTGCATGTTTTCTAGGCTTCTCACTTCCTCTCCATAACAGACCAAGCTGTCAGTCTCAGTACCAAGAGATAAAACAGACACAACCTTTCCAGGTCTGACCCAGGGTGACTCAGTATGGAACATAATGCAATGACTAGGGTACTCTATGCTGTTTCAGATAACTGTCTGTGGTGTATCATGTGATGGAAATGAAGGTATGATTACTTTTTTTGCTTTGCAGTGTTTTTGCGAAGAACAATTGTGTTACAATTGTGTTCCCATTTACCACAATCCATTAATGTTTTTTAAATGCTAGAGTAGCTAAATCATATCTACAGAAAATCGAATACACTCACAATCTTACCTTTGTTATTTGTTTCTTCGGATTGGTGTTTTGGTTCTGCAATCTGTCAATACTGTCCTCTTGTAAATAACTCCTACAGCTAATGGCAAAGTCTTTCCTCAATTCAAACAGGTCTTTTCCCAAAGGAGCAGCATCATAAGCCACGTCACCGGAGAGAGTAGAGGAACAAGAAAGGGGCAAATGAGCAGGAGTCGCCTCAGTCATTTTGATCTCCAGCCCTACGAGTTTAGCGGTGGGAGAGGCCAGCGTGTCATACGATGACCCCGGTGTTAAGTGATTGTCCCTGGGGTTGACAGGGCAGTCATCCTCAGTGATCACTAGCTCTCTTCTAGGCTCTGGTTCCCACTGTTCTGCTGTTGATATGCTCCCACCAAAGAACTTCTCTGTCTCTGTGTGTTCCTCTTGTCCTTTCTTGTCTTGGAGTTTACCTACTGATAGCAGCTTCACTGGCCCAGGGAGGTTAGGGGTCTTGGGACTGGCCTTGGGATCAATTGCCTGGTCCTGGATAGCCATGAGCGTCTGTAGGTATGCCTGCTCCTGACCCTGCTCCTGAGCTTTTGTGAGGGCAGCGGTGCCTGTAAAGTCCTCAGGCCGCAATTCTTCTTCTGTGACCTTAACAGTCCAGTCAGAGAGTGCACTGTACCAGCTGTCATTGGACACAGACCTTTCAACAGGTGCTATTGACAACCACTGGTCCGAGTCAGCGCCTCCCTGACCAATAGCTGCTTCCGCTCCCATGAAGAAACCTGACCCCTTTGTTTTATCTAGGCATTCTGTGACGCTCCATCTTCTGACAGGATAACGGCTCTGTTCGTCTCTGACCCAAATAGCCCCTTCCTCCTCTTCCTCACCTGCCAGGGTATGGTATTGGCATGCGTCTAGCCACAGCTCTTTAGTACTGTCATTTGGGTCCTCGGGGGGCTTTAAACTAACCCCCTCTATCCCTTGTTCTCTATTTGTGCAGCTCTTACATAATGCGCAGTAACCATGGACAGGTGGTGTAGTACCATGTGGGCCACTGCCTAGTGCTGTCTCTAACCCCTCCCTTTCACTAATCTGGCAATGCTGGGGTCCAGTCACTGGACCCTGGTTAGTTAAGACATGTGTGTTCAAGAGATGGTCAGTCACATTGTCCTCCACAGAGTCACCTTTCTGCCTAATCCTTCGCACCTCTTCAACAAGTGGAAAAACAACATGGTCAGTGGTGTCAGCCTGGATATTTGGCTCCATCAAGTCGACACTGACAGCCAAACCTACACCATGTGTCCCTTGGTGACTGGAAAATTGGCAAAGGGGGTGTACTGGCTGGTTTGAGACCACTGGGTCAGGCTCATGGATGTTTTTCTCAGTTTGGGGTTTTCGATTAGCAGGCATCAGCTTGATAGAGCTGGCTCCTTCTGTCAATCTGGGGCTGGTGCGGGGGTCAGAACTGGGATTGTAGCAGGTATCTGGGTCTTTGGGGTTGGATGATGGTGAATTAATTGGCAAGGGGGTTGATTTGGACTCTATAGCGTCAACACCATCCGAGTCCATCTGGGGAAGCAGAAGGTCACTGAGACTTGGGAACGCGTTGCATGTTGTGTTCAAAGCTGGGCGGTATTATGGTTGCTCATTTTAATGGTGAGCACCAGGAGCAAGAAATGACAGCCTTTTCGTTGTCTTTGACTGTTCCTTCATCCATTGTTTTCACCGTGAATTAGATGGTTCAACACCTATATAAATACCAATAAATATGATGAATGTCATCATACATACAATTATACAAAACAATATTTTCAACTAAACTAGATTTGGGCAAACTAAAGCCCATCCAGTCTCAATAATTTAGTACATGTGAATCTAGATTTCAATTATTTAGACATTATAATAGACCGATTGTGTGAATGTTTTAATTGCTGCAATTTTTTGGCCTGAAAATCATTTACAATTAACAAATTACAAATCAAACGTGACCCTCCACTAATTTCTAAATCCTGATGTGGCCATTTGAATGAATCAGCCTCTGAAGACAAATTCTGTAATGTCAAAATTATCTGCCACTTCAAGTGGTACTGTGGGGATATGTTAGTGGGACTAAGTGGGCGTAATCGCTAGTGGTGTCGTTGGTGATGATAACAGTCAGGCAGACCTGAGGCGCATAAGTTACTGAATAATAGGTTTCCAGAAAAGATTTGTATGTTCTTGAGTTTGTGGTATGTTTCTCTGTTTGGTGGTTGTGGAGGGGTATGGCTTAAAGCAATTGGTGTATGTATAGTGTGGTGACAATTCTGACAGTGTTACCAAACCCTCATTCAATCCTATTTACATTAAGTAACTATCCAGGTTTAATTACACTAGTGAGTGCAAATGTTTTGATACATATTGCATACTGGAACCCTATGGGAATTGAACCATCTTGCAAAGTAAGTCAATGGGGAAACCTCGCCAGTTTTTCACCTTCCCATTCATTATTCCATTATCCCATGAATTATTCCACTTTTTTGTTCTTACTCATTCCAGGGTTCAAAAACGTGTTTAAATGGCTGTTCTTTTTGTAATGTATGCTCTTTTGCTCCACTTCCTCTTCCATCCTCCAATTCTTGGATTCATGGCCCTGTCATCTCAACAACTCCCCATGGATTTGGGAAAACTTGATTTCTAGCCTCTGCGGAATATCATTCTGTGTTGTCCCATAATACATGACACCCCAGCAAGAACTGGATCTACACCTATGAAGACCCATTCTCTTACCTAACAACCTCAATTAGCTTTCCAGGCACAGCTGAGGCAGTCATTAGGTCGTTCTTAGACCTTTACAATGAGGAGCATTTGCCTGTCTGGAGTGTCATGTGAACAAGCCGAAATAAAGGATTTTGTTTAGTGAGATGGTGAAACGTACAATCCTAAAAAGACTATATGTGCGCCCTGTGCCTCTCTGCACTGTGCTGGTCAGCTGTGTCTGGAGCCTGTGACATTTGGATATTTTGCAATGTTGTTTCCCAAAATATCTCCAGCTATTGAAGTATGATAGTTGTTTACCAAACTCTCCAAGATATTCCGCAGCCATTCTTTAGTAAGATAAATAATGTTATAAAGTTGAATATTTAGCATAGAATTGCCCTGATAATGCATTAGATCAATCATGTGCTGCTCTAAATTCTTACACTGATTAAATCATGCCAGAATGGGATGCTGATGTAATTCGAATTGGAGTGACTCTGGCTTAAGAGCTAAATAAAAATATGCCGATCCTGAAGCTAATATCCTTCAGAATCTTTTCATTAAAAAAATATATTGAGTGCCAATATAATTGCTGGACATTGAGCTTGATCTATTCTGTCATGAAAAAACTGTCACAGCATGCCTGGATACTAAAAGTGTGCAATCCATGAATTATGACACCCCATGAAATATTTGGTTAATTTTTAAGAAATGTGCATCTCAATAGGATCAAAATACATGCTTGACTTGGTCATTTGGAGTCATAACTCTCAATTTCTTCAATTTCTAGAACATTTAAAACAACTGCCAACATGCCCAGGTCAGGCCTAGCAAGTTCAGCCCAAGAGCAGACCGCAAGTAGCTTAAAGAAGTATCATAACCTCCACTATAAATTCTTAATTGAATCAGGGGGAGCTTGAGGAAAATGTAAGACCATCTGTCCGAAAATTGAAGCTGAAGCAGATGTGGACTATGCAACATGACAATGACCCAAAACATTTCAGTATATCCACCAAGGAATGGCTTAAAAGAAAGTGAGTTCTGGACTGGCCAAGTCAAAGCCCTGATCTTAATCCTATTGAGATGCTGTGGGGTGATTTGAAACGGGCTGTGCATGCAAGAAACCCCTCAAACATCACACAGCTGAAAGAATTCTGCATGGAGGAGTGGAAAAAACGTTCTCACTGTCGTTGTTATACGAAACGTCTTATTGTGTTTTGTTCAGCCAAAGGGGACAATACCAGAAATTAGGGCATAGAGTGTCCTTTTTCCTCAGTAGGAAAGGGCATCTTTGTTCATCTTTTGTTAAATAAATGATATCATTGTTTTTGGTTCAATGACATCACTTTTGTCTATGGATATTATTTGAATGAAGATCAAATGTTGTCCATATTTCTTAAAAAATAACGAACAATTTCATAGGTTGTCGTAATTCTTTCACATGACTGTATTGTATTTTACAGCTGATTTAAAATGAGAATAGATTAACTGATTAACCTGTTTGAATAGAATTTGAAATGTAATATAATTGTCTGCCGTCTTGATATGGTGTCTAAATTCAATGTTTCCTGAAGTAAAATGTATAAACTGTATACATTGATTATAATAATACTGTTAGTATAAGTTCTGTTGTGTTAATAAAATCCCCAGTAATATTTTTTTTTAAGTAAATAGTTAAAAATAAAACCAGGATTTTTTAGAGGTATATCTCAAGTCATCAGACATAATTTAACACTCTGTCAATATATTTTTGTTAAAGAACATACAGTGACTGAAAATAGAGTAAAGTAATACATATAAAGAATTAGTCCCCTTTGCCAATATCAAAGTGAATACAAACAAAATAGAATTAAAACCAGACTTTAGGATTATCAAAAATTACTTAAATCTCAACCGAAGCCCAAGTCAACAGGCCTCTCACATACAAAACAGATTTCAACCCTAATAAATCCACACATTCACACCAGCCACATAAAAACATATCTGTATAGTTGGCTACCTTGTATATTATTGGCAGTATGCTTTTACGTACCTTAGTTTAATCTGTATGGCTTGATGAGAGAAGTCTAGAGGCTCAAAGCTAAAGCTTCTGGGGCTATTTTTAACCCTTTTTCCCCCAAGTACAAAGTCAGTTACCTGATCGCTGGGACATGTGCAGATCCTAAAACCTAACACCAAACATTGATATTTGCTTCTAAAAATACATACCTCTTTCCCTATATAAATGCACGGCCAGACTCTAAGTTGTAAACTAATGTACTGTGCTGCTTGATAGTTTGATATATTAAATCCTTATCTAAATCTTTTTCCAAACATTCCAAATCAAAGACACAAGCAAAAACATATTATATATTTTTATTGTATATTTATCAAAAGTGGTTTATTTAAGAAAAAAGGCAAGAAAATGTTAACCCCTTCATTCAAAAGCTTGTAGCACCTGAGTAATTGTCTCCTAGAACCACTAATAAGTTTCTGACATATTTTTGAGAGATTTCTTGCCACAGAACTTAACCAATTGAGGTTTGAGGGGTGTTGGACACATACTGCATGCTTAAATCTCGATTAGATTAAGGTCAAGACTTTGACTTGACCTATCCGAAATACCAATCTTCTTTCTCCTAAGACATTAAGTGATAGATTCAAAATGCATTGCGTCACAATTTGGTAGGAAGACACACATTTTTGGCCAAGCTTTACCCCCTGTTGTTGACATTCTGTTCAAGATGTATCTCAGAAGTAGCTGTTCTTTTAATTATTTGCAGTCGACTAGGTCCAGAGGAGGAAAAGCATCCAGCATGCATGTACTTGTGTGTGTGTATACGTTTCTTTTGGTAGTATGCAGCGTTGGGTTTTTGCCAGCGGTTTTTCATCATTTTCACATTGTTTCACAGTGGACTAATGGAGCTCAAACCTTTTCGAGGTGGTTGTATGACCTTCCCCAAACTGATTGATGTGCTCCCTCAGAAACTCTTTCCTACTTTGTTTGGTTCATTTGGTACCCAATTATTTAACCCCCCCCCCCCTCCCTGCAATAATTGCTTTTTGATGTAGTTTTTAACAACAACCTTTATTTCCTCTAAACCAACATGTGGATTTGGTTGTTGTCGAACTTGTTCTTGCGAAGAAAAAAAACATCCCTGGAGTTGGGGTTGCTAAGCAAAACTGATAGCTGCAAGAACGACATAACCTTGGCACCATGCATTAAAAAGCAAACCGCTGCTTTGGCAGACCCTTTTAATTCGCAACTGATGCTTTGGCAGACCCTTTTAAATCGCTAGAATAGCCCAATCTTTCTTCTCCGATGTTATTTAAAATGCAGAAAATATGTTTCCGCCCGGTCTCGAACCGGGGACCTTTCGCGTGTTAGGCGAACGTGATAACCACTACACTACGGAAACTGAAAAACATAAATCGATTGGGTCATGATGGTTGCTTCTGCAGTACTTGATTCTGCAAACTATTTCTTGCAGAGGTTTTACAGATTCTACTGATCTTTGTATCTCGTTGAGCGAAATGAACGAATCTTTTTTTAAGTCTTCGTAATTTTAGAGGGGAGTGTGACGTTTAATTGCCAATGTCCTGAAAACGTTCAATATAGCTAACATTTATCATATCACTCTTAATGCATATATTACATTTATAAATGACAGTAGACTGGCTATATGAAATATATAGTTAAGCATTAGACTGAGTCTTCGATAATGTTGTTTTCAATTGGTCACGTTACAGTTGCATAATGTATTTCGATAGAGGAAATAGAGGGTCCCAGGTGAACGAACTATTTTTTTCTTGTTTCCGCTAGTCAATATAACGGCCAAGCACATGGTCCCACGTCGTATTATCATAAAAAGAGGGTTTCAGCCCAGACTTTCTTCTCCGAGATCATTTTAATTGCAGAAAACATGTTTCCGCCCGGTCTCGAACCGGGGACCTTTCGCGTGTGAGGCGAACGTGATAACCACTACACTACGGAAACTGTAACACCCGTGCAGAATGAACGTGATCCCTCCTGAATCATGAAAAGGTTGGTCGTTTTGGCAAGTAGCATAAACACGCGCATTACCAATACCTCCAAAGCGTTTTTTTTTTGCATTTACTTGCAAAATTTAATGTATGGTGGTAATACTTCTTGTGTTGACTGAATGTAGGTAAATAAAGCAGCTGTGAAATGTCCCTTTAAGTAATTCATTTGACATAGTTTGCACAGTAGCCTACACCAGCCTCAAAAAACAACTTTAATGTATGACCAAATTGCTCACATTTCTCCAATGCGTTCATATCTACAGGAATACGTAAGTGGGTCTAAAAGTTTATTTAGGATCGTGTTTTTAGTATGTCCATGTGTTTACTCGTCCATGTCCTTAGGTTTTCCTTCCCCTTAGAAACAGGTAGGGCTTCTCTACCAACACAGTCAGCATGTAGCCAATCACCAGGGTCAGGAACAGGTGACCCAGGAACAAATAAAGCTGAAGAGTTGCAAAAAACAACACTGTATAATCAAAAGGCTAAAAGCACAGGTCACCCAGACATCTTATACATAACGTCTACATGCAGTTGCAGAAACACTGTAAGACTTTCATACCATAATAATAACATTTGTATTCAAAAGTAATTATATAGCTATATAAATCTAACCACATTGTAGAGGAAGCACCAGTCCTAGGTGCCCACTGATTAAAACCTTCTGCTAATATAAATACAAAACACTCACGAAGTTCATATCAGTGTAATGAATTGGAGTCTCCTGCTTTCCGTTGTACAGTATGATGAGAATTGGGTGGATCAGATAGCAGGCAAAGCTGACATTGGACAGAGGAACCCACAGGCTGAGAGACAGGATGTTGTTGATTAATCCTGGAGTGACAGAGACCACAGACAACTTACTTACTTACGGCTGTGTCTGAAGTACAGTATTAGCAACAGTTTTTCCTTAATACATGACATAAATCTCAAGCCACACTGTAAAAATCTTGCCTACATCTTTAAAATAATTGAATAGTGATTACTCAAACATCTACAAAGGTCAGTAAAATTCTAATCATAAAAGTGTTAGTACCCATAAAAGTGGGACTAACCCAAATCAATGTTATACTATAAGATAAAGCAAGTCTCTCATTAAGAAATTAATTTGCATATCAGAACATCATATTCTTTTACAGGAATTACCTTTATGCATCCTAAATAATGCATGCTATAATGTGTAAAATGTGAAAAATTTTAATTGAATGAATTTAAAGAATAACACTACTTGTCTTGTCTTCTCTTACCGAAGGGACTGGAAGAGTATTACCTAGAGTATTACCTATTTCTACCTATATTACTGCAAGGGCCTAAAACGAGTCAAAAATGAGTCAATGAGTCAATGCAAACTGACAGAGGAAATGGCAAGAATGTTTAAATGGGGTAATCAGGAACTTTTTTGTATTTTGTAAATTGTTGACAATTTTGTAGAAAGAAAATATTTGAAACATAATTCAAAAATTAAATGTCTTCTGGATGCTTGTGTGAATGCTAGTAGTACATTAAAAATCTTTAATATTTAGATTAAATAGTGCCTTTTTTTACTTAGATAACAATAAGAAAATTACAAGGGAGGTGATGTAGACTTAGGACAGGGTATGAATCCCTAGGGTCCAGAGGTTTTCCTAGGCTGGTTATAAGGTCAGCAAAAGCATTTAGCCCTAGTTTTTGGAATTTGCTAAAAATCCTTGGGATATATATCTGGGTGCTGGCAGATGTCCTGGCATACCTCCATAACCTTCCTCGCAGGCCAGTATAATCCAGTTTACAGCTAGAGCCCAGAGAGTACGATGAAGCCCCTGGTAGAGGGCGTGGGGAGCGGATGGCTGGAGTGGGACATCACTGAGAATATAGGCCAATCCCACCAACACTGCCATTACTGACAGACAGCAGAACCAACCAAGCGCAGCCTGCCACTGAAAAATCAATCAACATCTAGATTCGGGTTGTAGAACAAATGTATGCATAAAGGTTTTATGACGTTAAATAACACAGAACCAAAGGTATGTGTATTGAAGGCTTCATACACAAATACATATGTGACAGTTGAAAACAGGTTAATGATCTAGCATAATGTATTTTCAGGTTATAGAATGCATGATTACTGGATGTTTTAAAATGTGTCCTCTCTTGGTTGTCATGTATATCCCTGTCAGGATGCCAATCAAGTATGGCCCATATCTGGTGTAAGGTTTGTTGTAGTAATACTGGAAGTAGGGCTCATACATTCTGGAAAGTAAACAACAGACATTAATCAGCATGACATATGAATGACTGAAAGAATGGACTAGGACCAATTCCATTTCATGTCAGTAATTACAGAAAGTGATAACATTGAAATGATACAGTGAATGATCCTGCATAACACGTATTGGGTCATTTTGGTGAAAAATATACTTTTATCTTACAGTGTGGTAGGCTGGTGAACAGGGAGTTTCAGAACAGCAGTAAGTAAGGCACTGATCACACATGACAGAACCAGAAGTGCTGCAGACATGCCAACCAGCACACCTTTGTGCCTGTTGGACCATAGAGTGGGTTAAAAAACACAAAGGAGTATCTTTGATTGGCTCCTCTGAATAGATGTTCACTGGAATGCACAAATTACATATATCAACACGTATACATACACCACATTGTGAGCACAGTATAACACATTTCCCAGTAAGAAACCCTTACAGTCTATAGAGGTAGATCACAATAGGGGTAGTGGCATAAAACTGGAAGTCCACAGACAGGTACCAGGTCCAGGGAGCACACTAAAATACCAAAAGAGATTACAGCAGATTAACCATGGTATAGTCTGGTATGTCTTATAAATTGTAGATTTAATAACAGCATGGGTTTAATAACACATACACTACATATATTAGATAATCAACAGCCTCACTATATCAGTAATGGTGAAGAGGTTGTTGATCAGCAGCAGGTTGGACCACCAATACTTCTTGCAGTTGATGATCTGGTCTTCAGTAATGAACCAAAATGCACCTCTTTGGACCACAGATAAGAGGCCGATAACCAGGCACACGATGAACATGTGCAGTGGCTGGAGTCTACATTGACAGAACAAAGAAAGTACCAAACAAGGGACATGGTAAAGTTGGAGGATTTTGCTAAACCTGGTTGAGATTCAAGTCTGGATGCAGGGATAATGCAAACCTTTTCTTAAGAGAATGAATTCACCTTTTAAACCGCTTGAACAGAAAGCTGGCCACCAGACGGGGATTTAGTTTATCCTCTGCTCTCTGGATGGAGCCAAGCAGGGATCTGGCACTCAGAATACCCCTGGGGTGTATACCAGACAGGGAAACTTAAAATAGATAGCAACCCTGACAACTTGCCTTTAGGTAGATAGAAAATCTTAGCAAAATCTGAGCAATGGGACCAGTTTCCCAGGCCCATATTAAACCTGTTACTTAACTACCAATTTACCTTATTGGGAATAAGGGGGTAGTCTTTACCCCCTTTACCCCCTTTTTTTGCGTTATCAATTTTGACAAATCCAGTTATGTGTATGCCCCTACATACTGACAACAATTCCACTCAGACACATTGTGGTTTTTCCATACTTTTTTGGAAGTCTGGAAGTCATGCTAAGCACAATTAAACATATTTTTCTTGGTGTATGGTGCCGAACAACACGCACAGTTGTCATACAGTTGGATACACTTAGTGGTGGGATAATAGAATATGAGTGTATATAATATAATTGTGTTTAAATTAGACTTACAAATTTGCAGACAGGTCCAGTACATGCAGTAGCATCTCAGTTCAGGGAAATTATCAGAGTTGGGAGATCTAAGGCTAGTTTGCATGGACACAGATTAAGCCTATTCCTAGAATGGAAATCTCTGTTAAACTTTTTAAAATGTTTGCTCAATCTGTGTCCATAAAACCAGGCCCTGAAATGCTACCGATATATTGTCATTCAAATAGTTTAGCTTCTGTTTCATAAGGGACTGGAAAAATTATTAAGAGTTTGAACATCGGAGGGCCTGGCAACCTCACTTAGCTTTACAGGTAATTGAGTATCTAAACCTCAATGAGATCCCGAATTTCCTTCGGATGATGCCTCTCAACTCCGTGGGGAATGCTGGCCAATTAGGTGGCAACACTGTCAAGGCGTACATGTAACTTTCAGCTTGGAAGCCCTATGAATCTGTTGATTAATGAATCTGAAAATTAATCTGTGTCTGGGAAACATGTCCTAGACCTTCTCACCCTAGCAGGAGAAATGTGTCCACAGCCAGATAGACAGGTCCACTAAAGGAGAATATATAAAGAGGATTCTTGTTCACCATATGCATCCATCTTTTATCATTATCTGTCATTAAAAAAGAAAATATTAACAGTGTTTAACCAAAACTAATTTATGCATCCAATTTATAATCTTAATGATATGTACTACAGTAGTAAAATGAGTGACAATTCGTTCAGACTTGATTGTTATATAGTGTTATGTGCTGTGGTAATCTAATAGACTAGTTGAAGACCTAGGTTGTTCCAGGCGCTAAACTGGACAGTGTGGCCACAGATGATCCAGAGGAGACTAAGGATGCGGATTCCATTCAGGGAGGGGTAGCCTCCCTCTGGGCTAACTGTAGAAAGGACCCCCTGACTGCTGCTCTGGATGGACAAGGACTGCAGGTATGAGAACACCCAACCTGTAGGGAGGAATCATAGGTTTGCATTAGGACACAACATCAAGAGTGACAATGACTTACCCACAACATCCAATGGGCAATTTCAGTATATTCAGCACAAGAACTGAAACTGGGTATTAATACTTTTTTCTTTTTTCATTACACACAAGAAACTGAAGCCAAAGAGATAGAAAAAACAACTACAATAACAATAGAAAATAGTGACAATAATCATAAAATAAATTATAAAATTATGACAGCATCAGAAGGGTAGCCCCTGCAATTACTGATAATAATGAATAAAAGGAAGCCATTCATACACATAGACAGAACTGGAGTACCTGAGTAAAACCATACTTTTTTCGAGGGAAAAAAACAACAACATCACAAATCCATTGGGAAACCAAAGGTGGGGAAACAGCCTTCCAGGAAAGAAGGATCATACGTTGAGCCAGCAGGGAAGCAAAAGCAACAATGTCTGCCTGGATTGGGTTGCAGGTTAACATCCAGAACTTCAGACAACATTTGAAAAATGTATTCCCAGTAGATTTTAAAGGCTGGGCACAGAGCGAACATATGACCCAGGTCACATGGGTCACATGTTCACATTTGGGTAACTTTCAGCTAGCCTTGATTTGAAATTAGCTCCATGCACTATTTTAAATTGTATAAGGAGAAGACTAGCACAATATGTAGTAGTAGAGCGTACCCTGTCAATAGCACAACTCCTGAGTAAATTCCATGCCCATCTCCCAGGTAGCTTTAGCTTTGTTAGTGGAGTGTTGACGGAATATGACAGAATAACCAAATAGATTTGAGTGAATCCCTTCTGTTGAGGTAGTAAAGACAAAATACTATCCCAGGGTCAAAAACTATGAATTTTAACAGCATTAATCCTCCCGATAGCAGTAAGACACCCCATATTTGAAAGTGATTTGCACAATAAGAGAAGCAAAAAAAAAAGGGCAGGTAGTAAACGTATTACTTTCACACAGAGTTATTTGAAACCTGATTTATTGGGAAGCACTCACTCTTCTGGAGATTCATCTTGTAACACGAGAAGGAGTCCTCCAAAATATTGAGGATGGAAGGTAAGCAGGTTGCAGGGTTACTGACATAGAGTAATAAATCATCAACATATAACGATAGCCTCAGTTCTACCCCCAGCAGTGACACGTCCTGAACAGAGGAAGCTATTGAAAGGGCTTAACAGTGAAAGCCAATAACAAAGGGGAGAGAGGGCAACCTTGTCGGGTCTCGCATTCAAGGGCAAAATAATAAAAATGGGTGTCATTAGTTCTGGCCCAGGGAGACGTATACAAAAGACGGACCTATGAGCTAAATTTGTTCCAAAATAAAAACTTCTTAAAAACAGCATAAAGGTTTTCCCATTCAATTCTATCAAATGCCTTATCTGCATCAAGAGAGAATATCACCTCAGGAAATGTTCAGAATGTTTTTGAGTAAATAATATTGAACAACATTTGAATGTTAAAAAAGGAATGTCTACCCATAATAAAGCCAGTCTGTTCCTGTGATATGATTTCATGCCGGACTTCCTCTAGACGCTTCTCTATCACTTTAGCCAACACCTTCACATGGTCATTTAGGTGGTTCAGGGGCCTGAATGAAGAGCAGTTAGTAGGAATGCTCCAGGTTCGCAGTCTTGTCCACCAGTTTTTGGTTCTCAGACATTAGTCTGGCAATCAGTTCCTCAAGGTACACTATGCAATCGCTGTAACTAATGTTGGGGTTGAAGGCGTTCATACGATGGACCTGATCCTCAGCAGCGGCTTGGCTGCAATCTAGAGAAAAAGAGAAAGGGGCCAGAGCCACCTCAATTGCCGGTGCCAAAGCGTTCTTTCAAGTCGACCTCAGCAGAACAGCTATGGGAGATTTCTTTTTTCGCAAACAAGAGTCAAGTGGAAATCCTAGAGGTCTGAGAGAGTAACCGCTCTCTCTGCGCCATGACAGTCAAATTCAGCTATCACGGACAAAGAGTTGGTTGCAGTGCACTAGTTTCTCGAACTATATGACATTGGAACGAAGAAAGTAATAAACAAACTAATCAAAGTGTTTGGTAAAGGTGAATGCCTAAAAAAAATCAAACATAGTTTATATAATGCATGGGAGCCACTCAGTGTGCGTCTTCTCGCTCCAAATGTTAAACCGGAACCAAACTAGACAACTCCTGTATCTGCCCACTTTTTAGCATCTCTTCTTTCTATTCTGGATAGTGACAGTTTGCGCTGTTCTGCAAAAGCAGTAGTCCACAGCATTGTATGAGTTCTTCACTCTCTTGGTCATGTCTCGAATAGAATAGCAAGAACATCAAGAATAGAGAATTATGACTTTCAGAAGAACGTTCTTTGTTTCTGGACATTTTCACCCTGTAATCAAACCCACAATTGCTGATGCTCCAGATACACAACTAGTCTAAATAATTTAGTTTTATTGCTTCTTTAATCCGCAAAACAGCTTTCAGCTGTGCTAACATAATTGCAAGAAAGTTTTATAAGGATCAATTAGCTTTGCTAAACTTAACAAACAAAATGTGCTATTGGAATAAAGGACTGATGGAAAACAAAGACATCAAAAGGAAAATGTTTGAGTTGGATTTGTTAACTTTTTTAATAAAATGTAATCATCAGCCCTTGTAAGTACTTACTTGAGTTCTTACTGATGTCATTCTCATCTTCTTTGTAATGGTCCAATTGGCTGTCCACTTGTGCAGAAAGGCTGTTGTTCATACCTTCGAGAGTGCCATTGGACATCAGACCCCCATATTGGTTAGGGTCCCCGGTTTTAAGAGAAGCTGAATCAGGGCTGACCTCTCTGTTCCTCTGCCACCTCATAATGGCCACATACAGGGTTGCAGCCAAGGGGACTGCTGCCAGTGCACAGCACACAAACCTTATGGACAAATGTAGACTGACGTTGACATCCCAAATGACATAGACCTCTGGACGGAATTGTTAGCCTATCTGGAAAGATATTCCCCAAGTCACTTTGGATCATCACTGAATGTTATTCTGTGATCCAAATCTTATACTTTCCAAAAAATATATCTATAGTATATACACACACACAACTGGTCAAAATGTTTTAAACACCCCCATTTTTTTTTTTTTTTTTTTAAGTTCAGTGAATAACCTGAAACAGGATAAGTTGTAAACTGCCAGTTAAAGTTGTAAACTGAGGTTAAAAAAGCGGTTTGGTTACCATAATCTGCACAATGTTCTACAAAACATTATCTGCAAAATGTTCAAATGAAGCAAGTCTCAGTTTCAACTGTAAAGACTTTGAGCTGTAAGTTTGTCAAGGGGCTTGAAGAAAGCCATTGCTAAGATGGCAAAATAACAAAAAGATTATTATCTGAGCTGTGAAGCACAGATAGTGGACTACTAAAGACTTGAAGGTCCAATGGGCCAATTAAAATTTTTCGTTCATCCCTGAGGGTTTTGGTAACACATTGAGTAAAAAAATGTTTTGTGTTTGACACCAACTGTCAAACATGGAGAAGGAAGCGTGATGGTCTGGGGCTTTTGCTGGATCGAGAGGCAACTTGAACAGAGTGAGAGGCACTCTGAACTAAAGACACCTTCAAATTGACCAGTACAGTCCCCAGACAATCAAGCTGGTTTGGGATGTACTAGGCAAAAGACCAAAAGCAAAGCAACTTACAAGTAAAATTTTCTCATACAAAATGATTCTGCAGTTTCTTCTTTGTTTCCAGTTTTTCATTTTAAAATACAAAAAGACATGAATCTGTGTGAATTTAAAAAAAAAACTGGAAAAAGTTGAGTTCTAAAACTTTATAGATTAGGGGTGCAACTGTACAGAAGGTTTGGCGGTTTTAGGGTTAGGTTTAGGGTAAGTTAGGACTCACAAGCAGGTGACAACAGACAGGTCTGGGGCACTCGTACGGGATAGACACTGGGCCATTAAGAGACCCTGAGCGGACTGGGCCTGCAGGATGGACGGTACTGGAGGGATCATGGACGTCTTAGCCTGCTTGAAAATGTCTGGGATCACAGACACAAGTGTAATGTTTAGCTTATAAATGCTTGGTACGCACTACATAAATGTGACAAAGCTTTTATACATTTGTATCATTATTTATAAATGGCTCAGTAACATGTTCGAACCACCATTTTCAAATGTGACATTACCTGCTATTTATGACAAACCAATGCTTTACAATGAGTGGATTAAGCACATCCCTTATAGTTTTTGTTTTAGTTTCTTGTTTACTGTATTAATAACACCAAATGTAGGAAATTAAAGTTACACACATTATCTACATCAACTGATGTACATGAATGTTTCAGTTCATTCATTTATAAAGTTATCCAAAAAGGTTTGATTGTCTTTGATTTAGGATCAATTGGGATCATATTAAACACACAGATAGCTGACAATTTACATATAAGAAAATAAAACCCAATCTGAAGAAGGCCAACTTTTGTTTAAAACTTGAGAGCTCCAGAAATTCCAAAAGAGTTATTGTTAAAGGTAACACCACTGTGATTTAAAACCAAACAATGCTACATTTCTATCCTTCTCTTGAATTGTACAATCATATACTCACAATACATTTGGGAATGCATTGGTGCGTGTATTGACGGAAACTGCTTGATAAATTAAGAAGAGGGAATTGACAAGTACACCCTCATAGAGAGTTAGAAATGGGCAACATGCATTCATGTTATATTCTAGTCTTTATAACTTGCTCCAATTTCTTATACAGTGGAGGAAGAAAATATTTGATCCCCTGCTGATTTTGTCTGTTTGCACACTGACAAATAAATTATAAGTCTATAATACTAATGGTTAATTAATTAAAGTACATTTTCTACTGGGTTCCAGTATGTTTAGCTAATATTGAAATACAGTATTTTACTATGTGCACTTGCCAAATGAACTTACAAGAGGCCTACAACTAGAGGCCCACAACTCATCCAGGGCCAACCTGAAAAGGGGCATGGAGGATTTCCACATCACCTCTGACCCTCGACGCATGTGGTAGGGTATTCAAGCCATCACTGACTACCAGCCTAAACACCCCACCCCCTCAGCCACTGATGTCTCCCTCACAAAAGAACTGAACACCTTCTATGCTCACTTCGACAGGGACAACAAAGACCAAGCCATAAAATTTAAGCTCAACCCAGATGTTGTCCTCCTCAGTCTGTCCTTCGCGGAGGTGTTTTTTGCACTTAGCAGGGTGATCGCACACAAGGCGACTGGTCCTGATGGTGTTCCCAGGCATGATGCTTAGAGCATCGGCTGTGCAGCTGGCTGGGGTCTTCATGGACATTTCAGCCTGTCACTATCCCAAGCGGTTTTCCCCACGTGCGCCCCACGTGCGCCCCAACTCTAGACTAGTAATCAAACTCCATGACCTTGAGATCAGCCCCTCTCTTTGTAACTGGACCAACAGACCCCAGTCTGTCAGCTTGTACTCTCTCTTTACCCATGACTGCATCCCTGTATACAGCTCCAACACCATTGTCAAGTTTGCTGACAACACCACAATAGTTGGTCTGATCAGTGACAACAAGTACCTTGTAGCTTGGTGCGCAGATAACGACCTGGCCTTCAACACCAAGAAGGCCAAATAACTGATTATGGATTACAGGAAGTCTAAAGGCTGTACCCATGCCCCAGTTCTCATTGATGGGATCACAGTGGAACACGTGGCCAGCTTTAAATTCCTGGGTGTCCACATCTCCGAGGACCTCTCCTGGTCCTTCAACACCTCAAACCTGGTACTTTGTAAGGAAGTTAAAGAAGGCCCGCCGTTCTACCAAAATCCTTGTAAACATTTACTGCTGCACGGTTGAGAGCATCCTGACTAACGGTGCCACAGTTTAGTACAGCAGGTGCTCTGCGGCCGACTTGAAGTCCCTGCAGCCGGTGGTTGAAACTGCCCAGCGCATCATTGGTGTCCAGCTCCCTGCCATATCATTTAAGTGGTGGAACGCCACACGATATGCAGTTTTACAAGTTGTGTGGGCATATTTTTGTATATCAATGAATATGGTTCCAGAAGAAAGCCAAATCCAATTTCCTCATGTTGAAGGATGTTATTATTAGGTACCTTTTTAAGCCTCAATTAAATAGAAATATGAAAATGAAAGCCTGTATTAATCAGTGCTTATTCCACCCTTCATAAACCACAACTTGACATGACGTTTGTGTCACGCAGTTATGTGATTTAATTAAAAAGCATAACTTTAAAAAGCATGACATACCGTTCTGGTCTATTTGTAACACGTTAATGCAGTGCTTATGAAGTTGTTTATTCAGCATTTTCTAAGATAACATTTGTAACCATTGGTTATATGATAAATATAATTAATTCTTTACTTTCATAAATAATTTATGAAGATATTATATATTATAATATACAATATATAGGTATAATTCATTAGAGACATAGACAAAAGTACTTACTGTGAACTACCAGTGTTTCCACTTCCTCATCCGCACAAGAATCTGGTACACAGACGCCAACAAAGTACTGGACTGGGACCTGCATAAAAATATATATATATACATTTGGAATAACGCAAAGCAACACATTTATGACAGTGTAATATGTATGTAGTTATTAACACTAAAATCAATGTCATTACTGAAACCAGGGGAATTTCCTAACCTGTTTGAGGAAGACTTGGCAGTACTGTCCGGTAAACGAGGGTCCTTGGACGGAGAGACACTCCTGAAGAGACCCAGGTCTGTTCACATTTCCCCCTTTCACATCACTACCCATCTTTCCAAACGCATCGTACACTATTCCCCAAATACAACATTTGAGTGAAACATTTGGGTTCATGAAACTACTTGTTATTATTGTACACTGAGCACAAATACTAATATTTATAGTCATAGTTCTATTTATGTTTTTTTGAATAGGTTAATGACAGACACTATCTAATCAATCCAAAACATCAGTATTTAATCTTTAAAAATTACATGATTTGCCAGTAACGGTTACCAGTGACAATAAGGTTGTGACATTTCCAGGTTAAAATTGACTTTCAATAAACTAACTAATTTAAAGACGAGTCAAATCTTCCTTAATTTTCAATGTTTAATTGAACAATAAGAAGATAAATAGCAAAAACTTACTTAAAGCAGCATATTCACCAGGCTGATCCTTTTTTAGCTCTGTGAGAAAAGTCATGGTGTCCTGTTCGCATTTCTCAGAGACATTCATGGCATACATGGTACTTGCAGCACATAATGTTAAACAGAGGATGGTCACATGCATTGGTAGCATCTTGTAGATAGCATCCTTCCTTTGTGACTGGGACCTTTAAATAACATTGGGAGTTCCTTGATTACAAAGGAAGAGATGACGTCTTCTGGTCCGGTCATATGTACCTTGACTAATCAGTGTGGTAAAGGTATGGCTTGACATGTGAATGGCCAATTAAATTCCACTTCGAAAAGAATACAAAAATAATTTACAGGGAATTAGTGATTGTTTTATAGTGAATGTCAAATGTGAGTCATAATCGGGAGGCAAGGTAACCTAGGGGTCCAGAGTGTTGGAGCAGTGCATGAAAGTTTGCTGGTTCTTATCACCAAAACAACTCTGTTGTTCTGGACATGAAAAAGACAGTTAAACCTAATTGCTCCTAGGTTGTTGCTTGAATAATATATATATATATATATAAATAAAAAGTATTTGATTCCATTTGGCATAGAGTTCCCTTCCACAAATGTATTAAAAGCTGTGTTTGGGTAAGACAGATATATGTAAAAATGTATGCATACAGACAGCAAGAAAACTATCCTCTCCTTAACTAATCTGCAGAGAATCAGAGATCAGGATTGTCAGATATAAAATCAAAGAGGTGGTGGCTCATGGTTTAAAAATTCTGTCTTCAACCTGAGATGAGATATAAATAGAGTGGGTGATTTTTATGTATTTCTCTGGGAGGAGCTGATGTCTGATGTGCAGTTGTCATCAGGACACATCTTAGACAGAGTTAAACATTTATTATTGACATCAGGAACTGCTTCTACATAAACATTGGACATACCTTATCTAACAAACAAAAAGCAGCCAGACACATTCTAATGAAGAGGTAAAAGACCAGCAACAGTTTTCCTCATGCACGTTTAGCTCTATGCAAATAATTTTACATATTTTCATAGTATAAAACAGTTTCCGCTACAAAACAATGCCATTTCAGAAAATACAGACAGAAAAAATTTAATAAAGGAAAACAAAATAGGGGGAAATAAATAAAGCCTTATTTTTCAAATTTAAATGTTTAACGCATCTTCAAATGTATAGACACTGAAATAAGAAAATGTTTTCCAATTCCAATCACACAGTAGCATTGACATTGTTTAATAAGAAGGCAAGTATTCCCAATTTATTGATTTGTTTACACACAAGGCTACTATGTTTACACTGGCAGCCTAATTCAGATTTGTTTTACTTGTTCTTTTGGACAGTCAGATCAGCTCTGAAAAACTTTGATTGGTCAAAAGACCTATTAATGTAAAAGTAACAAAAAAATTGGTATAGAAGCCAGCAAATCATTGCAAATGTTATATTTTTTTTGCCTTACAGCATGAAATTAAACATATAAAATGTGACTTTTCCAGTCTGTTTACACACAGTAATCCACAACATCATTAAGTCAGACAGTTTATAAAGAATTAAACAGTAAAATACATATCTGGATACGTGAACAATTCCTCTCAGCACTGCAATCGCAATCGCCAAACACATTCAAGATCAAAAAACAAGCTAATTGGCTTCCATCTATGATTATCTTTAGTGATTTAGATTCGTTCCGAAAAAAAACAATTGTCCACAGGGGATGCCATTGCTTAGTAGTGCAACTCAAAGCAAATAATCCATTATGGCCGGAAAGGTACTTAAGATTTCTAAGATAAAGTTGTTGAAAGGCACAAGTCAGTGGATGGATATAAAAAGATCCTTTGTACCACCGTTAAGACCATTATATTAAAAAGTGGAATGCGTAGATCCTCCCATAGATCTGGCCTTGCGTAGAACGAGCCTTCCCTCCAAACTGGAGACTGATCAACAAGGTTACCAAGAAGCTAACGGTCATTTTTGAACTTCAGACCTTTAAGGCACAGACTGAAGAATGTGTGCATGTGGCCACAATATCACAAGCACTCCACAAAAGTGGCCTCAATGGGAGGGTGGGAGGAAAAAACACTCAAAAAAGGCAATATCATGTCTCTTTGAAGCTTTGCCAAAAAGCACATTGTAGATTCTAAGATTTGACTGGACTTCGGACAATTCTGCAAGGAAGAAGGGGCAAATATTATCCAGTCTAGGTGTACAAAGTTAGTAGACATATTCAAAGAGACTGTAATTTAAGCAAAAGGTGGATCCACCAAGTAATTAATCAGGGCTGTGTTCGATAATCCAAATAGGGTATTTTAGGGTTTTAATTTCAATACATTTTCTTCTTAAGAGTTTTTTTCACTTGGATATTGTGGGCAACTGTGTGTAGATATAGTCGTAAAACAACAGATTTTATATGTTATCATTTCAGAATGTAAGTCAACAAAATGTGAAGGGTGATTTTCTATACTCACCGAATATTTTTTCTTTTTCATTTTTCACTTTAACCAAATGAAATGGCAGATGGCTAAATAAGATGCACTGTTGTTATCATAACTTACATGAAACAAAAACTGAGCTGCTCAAGAAGATGGAAAAAGACAAAACAAACAGTAATACATTCTAAAACTCAAAGGCTGTGTTTAAAACAGGAGTTGAAACCATTTCAGGGAAAATAACTCAAAACTGAAGAAATACAATGTTATTTTTAAATGGGAGGAGACGTAAAACTTCTTTTACATTACAATACATTGTTTTAGTCAGTTCTGGTGCTACTTACCCCAAAAGGTTGAGCTAGTGTTGGTGTGGAGCCAACTCAAAAATGTTCTCTATACAACTTGACTGTAGTTATCTGGCTATATGATTTAATTATTTAATAGTTAGAGTGAAGTATTGTTTTCCTACAAACGTTTACTATCCTAGAATCATAATGCCAAATCATATCATGAAGCCCAGGGTTTCATGCCAATCCTCCTTCATGCTCCGGAAGCAAATGTCATTCACATTTTGTGCCTCTAAACTTTGTCTGTCCACCAAGCATGATAAAATAATAATAATTATTATATTATTATTATTATCATAATCATTAAAGAACAACAACAATTAAAAAGTGGTGTTGTGTAGAACTAATCAACTGAAAAATAATTTTGGTTCCAACCCCTGCTTTAAACTGCCACCCTAGAAACATATTTCAATTATATATCTTTTGATTGAATGTCCACACTTAGTTGTTTAAATCTTTCACACTGCTGTAGCTTTGATATAGAATACCCATGCAATGCTTAATTTAGATAAATGTTCTTTAAAAAAAGAGACTAAAACAATTTCACTAAACATTCAAGACAAGATGCGGATTAAAAATCTGATTTGTAATAGGATTGATATCCATGTAAGCTACATTTTGTTGACAGCTCAGTGTGGTTTTTTTATTTCTCACTAATGAGTTTTTCTAAATCCTTTTTAGAGCTAATTTGATTGATCAACATGGCAATTTGAGAAGAAACAAATTCCGAATTGGGCTGGTATAGTAAATGCATATGAAGTTTTCATAAACTGGATTCCATACAGTTTAATGCACTCTATATTAGGCTAAAGACCAGACAGGTAAAAAAGACCAGATATGTAGCTAAATTGGGCTTCATGTGTAAACAATGCCAATCTGACTTTCGCTTTAAATGTAACAATGCTTAAATTGGCCTAGAAACTTTGGTAAAAAAAATATTCTGAGTGTAGACAAGAATCCTTATTCTGATCTTTTTGTCATGATTCATTTTTTTTATCAATCAGACCAGACCTGAAAAAGATTAGATGTAAATAGATCTGATGTGATTCGTCAAAAGAACAATTAGTCATCTAAAAAAAATCAGAATTTGGTTACATATCTATGCGCAGCCAAACAAACTACTTGGAGTCTGAACTGATTGTCCTGATAATATGAGCAGAATTAGGGAAAAATCCAGTAAACTCTCTTAATTCTTGAATTTACACATTTGGATCAGAAACGACCCTATCCTGGTTGAATGTAATGCAGGAAGAAAGTATTCATAACATGGTCCCATATCTGTTTGTGGTTTATAGCACAGAAGATAAAAATCACAAACAGATGTGAATGCAGAGTCAATTGACGTTGAGCAGCATTTGTGATAAAGAACACTGCCAGTAGATGAGGATTAATCTCCCATATTATAAACATTTATACAATATCTTACATATTTCCATACTATTCAGAATACAACAAAGTATTTTAAAATAAAATGTTTTCTATAAAATATCTATCAACATCCATAGAAACATCTATTTTGTAAAGTGTACAAAATGTTATCTGAAATACACATAAATCAACTTAAATATATTACATATTTTAAAACACATTAGAAATGTGTGTAAACATACTGTGTACATTGTGTATATACTGTACATTTGATGTATGTAAGTGAAGGATTCAATGTAAGCGTAATTTTTGTACTTTTGATTATACAATATATTTGATTATACAATGAGTCTAATCTTTTCAGAAACAACATTCTGATTCGACTGTGAATCAGCAACATAGTATTGTTACAGAATGCTGATTAAGCGTCTCCCTGTCTATTTCTGGGTGCATTCAGTCTTTTTGACTTGATAAAGGCCATGCCATGTGTCCTCATGTGTGTGTTCAAGCTCCCTTCAGTCTCAAACATTTTTCCACACACTTTACACTTGGTCTCAGGCATCCCATCATCCATTCCGTCTCCTGACCCTAGATCCACCTGGTTCTCATCAGTCGCTGAGGTTCCATTACGTCTGGCCAGTTCACGCGGCTCCTTCTGCTTGTGGACTATGAAGAGGTGCCCGGCCAAGGAGTGGGGTGAGGTGTAGCAGAGGCCGCACTCCCTGCACTGGAAGGATGATCCGTTGGATTTGTGCTGTGGGATATGGTCGTGAAAGGTGACAAGGTCCTCTGTGGTAAAGCTGCACACGGCACACTTGTGTACTTTAAACACATGGACCTTAAGCTTCTTCAGGGGTTGTGTGGATGTTGAGCCCCTAGAGCAGGGAACAGGGGGGTCCTCATCATCCTGCTGCTTCCGCTTGGGGCTTACAGCCTGCAGGGTGACACAGAGAAAGGGAAGCGCTTTAAAGTGGTTTCCTATTATCTCTATGTGCAGAGAGCGCAGACAAAATCACCCAATCCACGCAAAAACAGTGTGGGACTAATTGCTTAATGTTACTGTTGTGAAAATATCACTGCAAACATTTAGTGAATCTATAAATCTACATTAAACGGCAGAGTTTACGTTTTATATTGATGCACTGCAGGCACAGGAGAGCCAGCCAGAAACCCAAAGCATCCCTACGGATACACCCAGAGTGCAGGTTGCTTTACAGTGCAAACATTTTTCAGTTATGAATGTATGGGTACATATTTTATAGGGCCCTATTAACCCAATACATTGTGATCATAATAAAGCTCATTTGTAAGGCTAAATTTTTTTTACTGGATGATGTATCAATGCATTTCCAGCAAATATTAAAGCAAAAAAAGTGTCTCAATTACATATTTGCAGTGTAATATGTTTAGTGTAAATTGTCACACGACCACAGCTGATTACTTCCTGGTTGCACCATGAGAAGGAGAGCTCCTAACCGAAAAGCTAGTAGTAGTAAATGTGTTAACATAAAGACAGGATAAACATTTGTGGTATCCATCATCTAGGTATACACATACATATACACATACAGTGGGGAGAACAAGTATTTGATACACTGCCGATTTTGCAGGTTTTCCTAGTTACAAAGCATGTAGAGGTCTGTAATTTTTATCATAGGTACACTTCAACTTAGAAAGACTGAATCCAAACATCCAGAAAATCACATTGTATGATTTTTAAGTAATTAATTTGCATTTTATTGCATGACATAAGTATTTGATACATCTGAAAAGCAGAACTTAATATTTGGTACAGAAACCTTTGTTTGCAATTACAGAGATCATACGTTTCCTGAAGTTCTTGACCAGGTTTGCACACACTGCAGCAGGGATTTTGACCCACTCCTCCAAACAGAACTTCTCCAGGTCCTTCAGGTATCAGGGCTGTCGCTGGGCAATACGGACTTTCAGCTCCCTCCAAAGATTTTCTATTGGGTTCAGGTCTGGAGACTGGGTAGGCCACTCCAGGACCTTGAGATGCTTCTTACGCAGCCACTCCTTATTTGCCCTGGCTGGGTGTTTCGGGTCGTTGTCATGCTGGAAGACCCAGCCACAACCCATCTTCAATGCTATTACTGAGGGAAGGAGGTTGTTGGCCAAAATCTTGCGATACATGGCCCCATCCATCTTCCCCTCAATGCAGTGCATTCGTTCTGTCCCCTTTGCAGAAAAGCATTCCCAAAGAATGATGTTTCCACCTCCATGCTTCATGGTTGGGATGGTGTTCTTAGGGTTGTACTCATCCTTCTTCCTCCTCCAAACACGGCGAGTGGAGTTTAGACCAATAAGCTCTATTTTTGGCTCATCACACCACATGACCTTCTCCCATTCCTCCTCTGGATCATCCAGATGGTCATTGGCAAACTTCAGACAGGCCTGGACATGCGTTGGCTTGAGCAGGGGGACCTTCGTGCGCTACAGGATTTTAATTCATGGCGGCGTAGTGTGTTACTAATGGTTTTCTTCGAGACTGTGGTCCCAGCTCTCTTCAGGTCATTGACCAGGTCCTGCTGTGTAGTTCTGGGCTGATCCCTCACCTTCCTCATGATCATTGATGCCCCACGAGGTGAGATCTTGCATGGAGCCCCAGACCAAGGGTGATTGACCGTCATCTTGAACTTATTCCATTTTCTAATAATTGTTGCCTTCTCACCAAGCTGCTTGCCTAGTGTCCTTTAGCCCATCCCAGCCTTGTGCAGGTCTACAATTTTATTCCCAATGTCCTTACACAGCTCTCTGGTCTTGGCCATTGTGGAGAAGTTGGAGTCTGTTTGATTGAGTGTATGGACAGGTGTCTTTTGTACAGGTAACGAGTTCAAACAGGTGCAGTTAATACAGATAATGAGCAGAGAACAGGAGGGCTTCTTAAAAACAAACTAACAGGTCTGTAAAAGCCGGCATTCTTACTGGTTGGTAGGTGATCAAATACTTATGTCATGTAAAAAAAATGCTAATCAATTACTTAAAAATCATACAATGTAATTTTCTGTATTTTTTAGATTTAGATTTTTAGTTTGCGTCTCCCACAGTTATAGTGTACCTATGATAAAAATTACAGACCTCTACGTGCTTTGTAAGTAGGAAAACCTGCAAAATCGGCAGTGTATCAAATACTTGTTTTCCCCAATGTACATAGTTCGTGTTCCACCTTCCAATTTTCTACTCCATTATTTCTTTTAGTTTCACTTTGAGTCAAGTTCTGGATATGTTGGATCTAGGTGACTGCTCAGACAACGCATACAACAATGTAGTTATCCTTCATATGCACTCTGAGGAAGACAATTTGCCAGCCAGGCTGTTGAATGCATGTGCCAAATGTATGCAAACATATCAGGACAGGATTAATGTTTTCAGTGATAATTATCTCCCAACAACTGTATCAGAGTATGGTAGAGTTTCACATCCGAATACAGCTCTGTTCCAAGAAGACACATGTACTGGTCACTTGACAGTGATGAGCACAATGAAAGCATTTCAGATGCAATGCAGAGAAATTGCTTTGATCTTCGATTAAATAATGGCCTCAGTTGTTGACAACACTGATGACCCATTTAATAGGGTTAGGCCCATATTCTCTGAGCTCAGTCAGTCATAAAAAGTCATGCCATTTCAGGAATCATTCAGTGGTTACATGTATCCCATGTTCTCACTCTTGTAGAACAAGCTCAGGTGCCTCAACGTTGCAAGTTCTTTCATGACAACTTCTTCACTTTGTTGGCACTGCTCAATTAAATGACTAAAAGACAATATGGGAGCTCTGGAACGATGAGGCAAAATCATCTGTTTGATGTCCCATTCAAGCTACAAAAGAACTTTGCAAAGTTACCCCAGGGAACCTATAAGGTTCTTACCCAAGTAAACAAGTTGCTGGTCTGTTGTGAAGGCAAAAATACTGTCATAGTGGCAACAAACATTGAGGAGAAATACAACAAGACCTCTGCTAAGTGATGGATCAAAGAGTGATGTGCCTTTGACAAAGTCTCACATCGAAACCATTGAGCCTCAGAAAGAGCTCTCTACAAGATGCTACTGTTAAAGATTAGCCAGATTTGACAAAGCTTCTCACTGGCCAATCAACACAACAGGGATGTTGTCATTGTAACAAACAAACTAGGTATGCATGTGAGAAATGCAAAGCTCTACGATATGTTTTTTTTTTTCTTCCAGTTTATGCCTATACTTGAATGCATATTCTACAGGCCAGATTTTTCCTAAATGTTACCTTTATGTTCAAAGTGAATGAATCACAGGACTGCTATACAGTTGTTAGTAATAGTTGCACTAAATTGTCACAATGAATGTTAATAACAGTGCAGGGATATATAAGAATGTTGATGACTGTGTAGGAAAAATATGTCAGTTCAGTATACAACACATTTACCGGTCACAATTGTGATCAACCATGAAACAGCTGTTTTCACCTACTTTTCCATGAACATTTTCTAAAAATAATGATTAGTTTTAACAGTTAAACAAAGAGTTTATCAAAGTATTTTTTGGTCAAACGCTTAAAATAACAGTGTCGTTCTGAGCAATGAAATTCTTATGACGTGGCACGAGTCAGTTCGATATATAACAGTTTATATGTATATCCATTATTTATCTGGAATTTTGACTCAAAAAGTTTATTGTTTTATTTGACTGTTCATCTTAACAGTACTACTTATTTCTCAGAATAAATAAAATGAGATAAAAAACGTATACTATTAAAATGGTACCATCAAGTGACAAATTTCAAACAAATACATTTGTAAGGATTCCGGGTGAACAGAGCGACGGTCGGGATCCAAACGTGCGACTCTAGACACACGTACTGTAGGGTGAGCCGTTGTCTCTAAGCTCGGAGGCAAACGAGCTGTGTGGTGTAGAATACTCGAGTAAAACGAGCAGGGCAGAATGTTCAGCAGTGTAAGTGTGTGTAGTATTTATATATATATATATGTTGAAAAAAGGCTGGAAGGCCAAAGGCTGCGATGTAACACAGGAGTCAAGAACTAAATACATAGCAGTGTAGACGGGCATAGTACTTTGTTTGAACTGACACTGGGCAATGGGGAATGGGAACTGAAATAAGGACCGTGATCAGTTGATGAGGGACAGGTGTGAACAGTTGACCAGGTGCTTGATGACTGGGGTGTTTGTGTGATGTGATGAGCACTGCACCCATATGCCACCAGATAGGGTAGTAGGGCCCGAAATAGAGCCAGGTCATGGTGGAACCCTGACAACATTTTTGTCACAGAAAAAGTATTTTACATAAAACTTCAGGTACAGTATTTTCATCATTTTCAAGTTTTTGCAGTGTAATATGTTTGTGAACCATAAATTAAACATTATAGTAAAACCTTTTCAGATTTTTGTTCAGTTACTGTACCTTGTAAGAAGAGGTTTTCTCTGCGCTGGTTGGGTCTGGTGCCACCTTCCTCTCAGGGTCTTTGATGCCATTGTGCATCAGCTGGATGTGCTTGTCCAGCATTACGTGCTTAGTGAATGTTCGGTTGGGTTCCGGACAGTGACTGTGGAGTCAGGGAGAATTTTTAAATAAGAGGCCAAAACAAATAAAATGCTGAATTGACTTCACATGAATGTATGCAAATTTGTGTAAACTGGTAAAAAATGCTGTTAAAAAAACTCCCTAACTTTAACTACTGTATGTTTCTCTGTATAGTAGTTAGTGTGCTTGGAACAAGCCGCCAAATTCAGCCATCACAAAAATGTAAAGACTTGAGCTGGCATTCTTACCCAGAGGGATGTAAGTGATTAAGTTATTGTAATTTTTTGTATTGGACCAAGTGGGAATTGCACCTCCAACCCTGTTTCTAGTGCCATGGTCTACCAACTGGGCAACTTACGGGCAAAAGAAAACCTTGCGCAGCCCCTTGTGCTTGATCCTGTTGTGTCGACATGCGCTGTGGGAGGAGCTGAACGACTTGTCACATTGTCGACAAGGGTGTTTCTTTAGTTGCTGAAATTCAAAAAGGGAGATGAAAAAGAACAATCAAATATTAGTTTGTTAGTCTGTCCTTTTCATAAGTGAATGGAAATCTGTGATTTGGTTTCTGCATTTAGGACAACCGCTCTAAATTGGGACTGCCTGCACTACCTTTCACAGGGACAGAACAACAACATTCTTCACCCTGCTGGCTTGTGGCAACCTTTCAGTTATTGGTTGGATGCTCTGAACAACCTGCCGCCCTTTTGGGGTGAATAACTACATTTTACCTTTCCATGCTCTCGTCTCATGTGTACTACGAACACCTCTCTCTGGGTGAAGAGGCGGTCACAGTCCCCACACGTCCAGCCAGGGGCTGGGGGCTTCTTTGAAGCTGAGGTGGTGGTGTTCTGAGTCTTTTTCAGTGGTGTAGAAGGGATCTTCTTATCCCCCCGGTTCAGACCATTGACGGTTTTGGGGATGTTGGTGTTGGGGCTAGAGGACATGGGGTTGGTAGGTTTGGTACTGAGTGGCAAGTTGATACCTAAGTTTGGTGGACCCTCGATAGTCTTCAGAGTGCCATGCATGGCCTGCAGAGGAACAAAATAACGTATGTTCACTGACGGGGAAACTACAGTTATGGACTGTACAGGGGTGTGGTTTATTGATGAATGATTACTAACAATAGTAATGTATTTCAAGCACTTGAGCATTGTCTACAGATTTTTATAATGCTTTTTCTGCCTTCAACAGAGCAGAGGCCAATTCCAATTATCCATTACCTTGATGTGGTCCAACATCAGCTGTTTTTGAGCATAGTGCATGGAGCAGTCAGGACATTTGAATACAGACACTTTGTGGTTGGCAATGTGTTGGTCAAAGTGGGACTGAAGCAGAGTCTGCTGGGTAAACACGGTATCACACATGGAACACTTGTAGATTAACCTAGAAAATGAAGAACAAGACAATATGTTTGCATGTATGCTGGATAAAGACTAAAATGTGTCAGAGAATTCATTAAATTAATCATTGTTTTTAAGAATTTAAACATTGCATTGTACCGTGCACTTATTCATGCCCTTGAATACATCATAAACCTAATCATTTTCATATTAGGAGTTAAGCAACATCCGGATGAGCACACTTTCTGTTTGAGGCAATGCCAATCACCTGCTTTGGAGCATGATCATGTATTATGTGTCTGTGATCTTTCACTGTTAGAAACAGTGATGACAAGGTTATTGTGATGGAAAAAACATGACAAAGTCAGTGTGTCTAATTAATTGAATACCAACCACCATGAAGAATAAAATCAGTTCAAACAATAAAACAATTTGGACATGTTGGACGCTATCTGGTAAAGAATTAAGGACATAATCAAGACAGGGCAGTAAAAATAGTAGAAAATAACAAAATGGACAGAACATAACCAATGCCATTTTATGAAATATGCTCAAGTCTTCAGTATAGCTCAGCAAATCTTCTATGAAAGTATTCATTTTAGATGTAAGAACTGAAAGAATTACAAACAGTACAACAGAACACATGAGATGCAATCTTTTAAAAATGTATTGACTCAAAATGTTTAAGAATCCAAAGTCTATTACTTGGGCTCGCCTATCTTGACCCCAGGGTGTTGTGTGTATCCGTGGGATTGTGTGCTCGGGGCAGATTTGAAGGCCATGGGGCAAATGGGGCACTTATAGAAGATCTCACAGTGAGAACTCTGAATGTGAGTCTTCAGAGCAGCCACATCGGCGTAGATGACGCTACAATGGACACAGCTGGAGAGGTAGAGACAAGAAAAGAACATTAACTTTTTAATCAACATTGGATGTCACTTTTGACTCCACTCGCACTTTTGCCATTTGATAATCTTTAGGTGACAGTCCTGCTCAATTCGGAGTGTCATAGGGAAGGTTTTGAATAGTTATGTAAATATGATATGACATTTTGCACACAGATCTAAAAACGTGTTTATTTGTTGTTATTATAGGGTAATATGTGTATATTAACACCAAAAAGTTTTAAACAATTATAAATTATGTATATGACAACAAAATGTGTAGAATGTGAAGGAGGCTGAATACTTTCTGAAGGCATGTGAAAATATCAACTTACTGCTTGCAAATTAAAATCTATACAGTGAAAAGAAGTGACCAAGGGAAAAGGATTTACAGAAAATGTTCCTCAGTGAACAAGAAGGGATGTTGTCTAGTTTCAGACTGACCGGTAGCCCACTCTGCGGGTATAGTGCAGACAGTTCCTAGTGACATGGGACTGGAAATGGACGGAGCGGCAGATAGCTCCACATTCAGGACAGATGTAGGGAGATTTGTGTTGGTGGATGCGTTGGTGGGATGCAAAGCTGCAGCCATTTGGTAGCAGCATTTGGCAGATGGTGCAGGTTTTCTAGGGACGTAAAAAGACACCAATATTTAGAAATTCTATATTGACACACGATTCAGTTAATTGAAACATTGTTCAATACAAAAAGTATGAACAATTTTATGAGTTAAGAAGGTCTGCTGACACCATAACACCCTCTATTTGTCCATGCATACTGCAATTATTAGACATGTGCGTACACATGCATTCTTCGCACCTGTCCGCTGGACTCTGACGCCTGCTGATAATGTATTGCTAGAGAGTTTTCATCCTGGAAAATCTCACTGCACTCTAAACACTTTAGACTGGTCCGGCAGAGCCGAGAGGCATCCTCATCAAGGGGCATTGCTGCAACTGGAGGAGCATTGGAGGGCGCACATATCACCGCTGCCTGGGCCTGGGGAACAATGCTCTTCACTGGATGTGGGCTGGTGGAACTGTGGGTAAATCCTGTGTTCGCGGTGGAGTTCGTGGCGTTCATGGTCGTGGTTGAGGATACTGGAGGCGATGTTGTGATCATCTGGTCTGCGGGGATGGGTTTGAGGATGAGATGAGAACACTGCATAACCACCCCTTTGTGGAGGAGAGAAGTGTTGTAAAAGAAAGATCAAAAATATTTTTTGGTTACACACATTTCGTTCTTTTAGCGAAGCATTTTTTGGAGCTACAGTTACGGTCAACGTATTCACAAGGGTAGAAGAACAAGATTGTGAAACTTGCAGGCCTGGATATTCAGTCTTGCAACCTTTTAGGTTCTTGTCACATGGTCTAAGTGCTAGATTATCTGCTGCCCCACTACAGAATATCAAGGACAGAGAATGCTTTTTATCGTTCATATACTGTGTGAAGATATACACCTTTGTCCTTGTGTCCCCGGGCGTGGGACAGCAGGCTACACTTGTTGTAGAACACCAGGTTCTTGGCACAGTGGTTGCAGGTGACCTCAATGCGGACACTGCGGCGATCGTAGTGCTGAGTTAAGCTCCTCTCCAGGGCAAACGAGTCCCCACACTCCAGACACCTGGTGGCCAAAGTTCAATTGTTTCAATTCCTCCATCCTGCACGTTCCAATTTACAAGGAACTTTCCCCTACAACTTATCTGCATCACACTGGTAGCCTTTTGGTTTGTATAACTAAGAGTCGACAGAGTCAGTTACCTGTAGCCGCGGGAGGGCAGAGAGATGCAGGCAGACGTAGGGGGACTGAGGTTGGGAACATATACAGGGACAGGGTTGATGCTGCTCAGCACCTTATTGAAGGCCTCCACTACAGAGCTCTGGGAGCTGGCTAGAACCTGGACCCTGGAGACCCCTTTTTTCTGGGCTTGGACCTGGGTAGCCAGCATGACCTGCTTTAATAGCTGCTGCCCCTGGGTCTTTGAGCTGGAGAGCACCTGGTGAAAAAAAACAAATTTGCGTCAAAAATCAATGCGATACATTTATATTCATAACTCCGGATTGCCTAAAGATAGAAGCCTACGGTTTTTTTCCCGTTGTAGAGGACAGTTGTCCGAAAAGAATAACTGGTCGGATGTCTATCTTTCGTAAAGGGAAAGCCTTACAAATCTCGACTACAACAACACGAAAAAAATAAATAAAATAAAATCGCACGTGTTGCATTTCGATTCATATCTCCGGAAATATTAAAGATAGAAGCCTACGGTTCTTTTTAAGTTGTAGGGGAGAATCCTATGCAAAGAATGACATGTCGTTTGTGTATTTCTGTAAAGTAGAAACCTTCCAGATCTCGACCACAAAAACACTGTTTTTCATGATGGCAAAGAAAAAACTATTCCTTTTTTCAGAGGTTAATCTGATCTGATCTGAATTTGAATCTGTTTAGATTTTTGGATTAAATGATCCATCACACTGATACAGGGATCCTAAATTGTCAATTTTGGTTGATATTGTACAATTTTCGGAAGCAATAATGCAGAATACTTGTATATTATGTTACATGTTCCAAAAATACATTTTCTGTGTGGTTTTGAACCCCTGGTGATGTCCATATGTGACATAATCAGCCTTACCTATTGGAGAATACTTTGGCCTTCTCAATAAAAGCAACTACATGTCAACATACGTTTTTTGTATTCTCTTCACATATTGTTACTAAAAAACTCATTAAGTCTTCTCAAACAATGTTAACTATTCATCCTTCTTTCAGTTATGGGGTT
>JACXGK010000113.1:0-10875 GCA_016801125.1 Novumbra hubbsi | reverse complement strand
GAGAAAAAATATCTTGTTTTTAAATATTTTTACTTAACACAGGAATAAAAAACATGTGCAAAACAACGTACAGAAACACACTAAAAGATTTAAGGACAAGGAAATTTTTCTTGTTATTTATTGACTGGAATGGTTGTATTATACTGTTTTATTGTGTGTTAGTGTATGACAATTTTTCCGGATTTGTCATTAGGTATCGAAAGAAACTGAACTTCACCCAAACCTGGTGGAGTTCAGACGCCGACGTGGTCTTGGTCTGTGGGAGCAGGTTGAGGTTGGTGAGATGAACAGTCTTTGGCACGGTAAGTTTGGCGTTGGCCAGGCTAGATGCGGGCACCATGACGGTCTGCTGTTTTTGATGGATGGCGTTGGCTGCCTTGAGGATGGCGTTACTAGCGCTCTGCACTGATGCCGCTGGGATCACTGTGGCTTTGACTGTGGTGTTGTTGGCCAGCTTCAGGTTAATTACCTGAGTGGGTAGACAAGGAAATGGAATAGGAATGATTTCATATACGGTACAGCGCCCTCCAAAATTATTGGCACCCTTGGTAAAGAGAAGAAGGCAATACAAATTGTCATTATTGTTCGTCTGCTCAGTCTTACACTCAAAATATAAGAACAATTGTAATTGTTCAAAGATTATACAAATTCTTGATTTTAAAAAATTAATATAATTCTTAATAATGTATATAACTAAACAACTCATGTATTCTGACAGGAAAATCAAGGCCTTTCCTAAAGGTGGCTGTGCAGCTAAACCAAGTAACAGGAAAGAGAGGTGACCAAGAAGGTTTAAAACACAAAGAATTATGCCAGAAAATTCCAGACTCAACTAAAGGGCATAAATTAATAAATTTAATTCAGCTGGAGAAGTGATGAACATGCCTGGAAGAGGAATTGTATTTTGCATTGAGGAGTGAGAAGGACGGTTTGGGAGCTAGTTTTGCAAAGCCATTCTCCTAATCTCCTTGGAGTTTTGTAAATGTGCATTTCAAAAACTGTCTCAAAGGAGTGAGAGCTCTGAAAGCCAATTTCTGTGGGACATTACATTTAAAGAAACCTCCACCTACACAAGTTGTTCTCTATTTTGTAAGAAGTCTACTCATAAAATACCATTGAGCCATTTAAAATCCTCTGTGTTAGTAATTTAAATGAGGCTTTACAATTTTTTTGAGAACACTAACTAACAGTACGTAACACCATCACTAACGTTGGGTATATTTTACCTGATATCATATATCCAATAAAAAAATATTCTCATAAAAAAATATTAAACTACAAAAATACATGGCAAATGGAAGTACTTTACTTTTATTTTCCCCTATACAATGTCTCATAAAACAAAAATAAGTGTGGGTGAATATCCCTGTTCAAGGGATAAAGAATTTTGCCAGACCTAGCATAGCATGGTTATTCAAGAGGTGATACATTATCCATTGATCATTGATCGAGAGTCGCAAAAATTGGTTGAATTTCTAAAACTACAATAAGGTCACTTTCATGCAAACAATCTATTTGGACATCAACCAAAAACAATCATCTATTTGGATATCTTGCCATGAGAATTCCTCTATGCCCATCAAGATATAAATGTCAGTTTCTGACATTAACTTAATATCATAGGCATATTGATTGAAAACTGTCTTTGGTCAGACGAGACAAAAATAATGCTTTTTGCAAAAACAAAAAATAAACTTTTTGCAAAAATAATGCTAAAACCGCCAGAAGTAGATTTGGTGTTAAAAAAGATGGTCATGCAGAACATAACCTAATCCCCAATGTATGGTGGATAGTTTTATCTTGTAGCATTGTTTTACCTGGGAAACATGTTAGGACATATAGCAGCATGGGTTGCGTCAAGTGATGTCTGCTTTGACCAGCTAGCCTAACTGGGACTTTGATTAATGTTTCAGCAGGACAAGGATTCCTCCAATTTTAGCGCAGATTCACACACAAAAGAATTTAACACTGAACTGACATTTGAAAATGTCTATCCTATCCTACCCTAACCTTAACCACATTGAGGTCAAGAGGAGAGCCCATACGACAGGACCAAGAACTCTAAAGGATATGACGAAAATATGCATGGATTAATGATCTCAGATCCCTTTTCATAGACAATGCTTACTTGAAAAATATTTATTGATTAGGTATTATTTATTTTTAATGAACAATATTCCCTTAGTCATATGTTAGATACCTCTCATGTTTTCTTGTTGTGTGGATCTTTACCAAGGAGGCCAATCATTCTGGAAGGCTTTGTATATACACCTCATATTTATACATTTTCCTAATAAAACGTTGATGGCTGTATTGGAAGACAGCTATTAAAAAGTATAAAAAAGAAAATAGTTAAAAATGTGTTATTACCTGGGTACCTGCCGTCTTAACTGCCGACACAGGCAGGAAGGCAGTGGCTACAGGTTTGATGGTCATTTGCTTGGCGATTTCCATAGCTGGACCTCCTGTAGTGGACAAGGAGGAAGGCCGCAACGAGGTTGGGGAGGAAAGGAGGGAGGAGACCATGATTGACGCAGCGGAAGCAGACACTAAATCCCCTCTCTTTGGGCCTTCAGGATCAAGATCACTCTGGGCCTGCTGTGGGAGCACTCTGGTGACAGTTCTTTTAATCTGCCCAGAAGAGGTCTTGATAGTTTTGATCCGGACTTTTGGAATGACAGGTATGGAGGGGGAGGAGACTGATGGGTAGGAGGGGGAACCGGAACCTCTACTACTGCCCTCGCTGTTGGCTGGGCTACTTGGACTCTCTGGTTGTTTGGACAGCAGCCTTCGGGCCACCTAAGAAAGGATAGAGTAGGATTACCTTTAATGACTAACAGTTTATTGCTGAATACTAAGTAGACAAATAGTTGTCAACAGACCCCCCACAGGCTAAATCATTTTGTAGTGCAGAGGAAAGCATTTGTGCCATTAGTAAATGTTGGTGGATGGCCAATAGAGCTGAAAGTAATTTCAGCAGGCTTAGCAAATTGATTTCAATTAACTTCACTAAGAGCAAAAGGGCTATTTACAGGGTTATGCTGTCAGAAGTGCTGTAGACCTACTTGTTTAAATGTAATACCATCAATAGATTAGCCAAATCTAAATCCTCCAGTGCTTTCACAATGTACTCCTTAAAGTCGTAGTTCACTATTTTGTTTTTATATAGTTCCATTATCACTTTTTATGTGATTGTAATCCTTTTTGCAACACAAGGTCTGCAAGAGTTATTTTTGGCAATTGCAACAAAGGATCTTAAAAATTGAGAGAACAGTTTGTAGCCCATTTCAAGTGCCAGTACTCTGATATTATCTATAGAAGAAGCCCAAGGATCATTTCCATGTCAAGTTTAGATGTAGATGAGCCAAATCTGCTAGAGTGAAGGATCTATTTTACCCTCACTATTAGAGTATAGGGACTCTCTTCTTCCATGGACATCAATGACAGATTCATTATATATACTTAGACCTAACTCCTAGGCTTGCAGAACCTCCAAGAGGAATGCTATCTCCAATCCATCAGCTAAGTGGATGCTAATTCCCTAAACAAAGAGATCTTTCTGGTAGAAATATAATATACAATCTAAAACGTAAAGGTGCGTTTCACCCTGGGGGTCATTCAATTGCTTGGTAGCATGTTTAACATTTCTAGGTCTGTGAGATTTGTTTAACACATACTTAGCTAGAAAGACAAACTGGCATTGGCGATATAAATGTAAAAGATGTTAGCATTCTTCCATACCCTACAAGTGAACAACAATGGGGTGGTAGATCCTTCTGGTGTGGCTCATCCTGCCTACAAAGCAACACTTCACTTCCAACGTGGCCCTCATAGCCTATAACAAGATTGGCAGAAATTGCTAGCTGAATAGCCAGTGGCTCAGTCAGTGAATTTAAACAACCAATCTCCCTCTATACCAGGGGTGGGCAAATATTTTGGCTCGGGGGCCACATCAGGATTTAGAAAAGAATTGGAGGGCCACATTTGTTTTTGTAATTTGGTAATCATAATTGATTTGGAGGCCAGAAAAGGGCAAAAGTTAAAACATACATTACATATGTACAGTAGATCCCATATAAGGTGTAAATAGTTAAAATTCTGACTCAGATGTATAAGAATGGGCTGGTGAGTTGGTTTTTTAATTCCCCCCAAAATAATTTTATTACATTCCGTGGGCCAAATGGGACAGCCTCGCGGGCCGCATTTGGCCCTCGGGCCGCAGTTTGCCCACCCCTGCTCTATACCCTCCCCAATATGTGTCTTGTACAATGCTGTTAATATTCTCCCTGTATGGCTTTTGGATGTCCTTTTAAAAAAAAGATTTCAGAAGATGTTTCTGAGGCAGATCTGACAGAGCAAACACAGCAACGAGTGATTTGAAAAAATGTTTTGACCAACCTTGTCTCCTAATTCATCAATTGCACTATTGACTGTCAGCAATATCTACTTAAGCCTTGCTTATTTTAGCAAGACAATGCCAAACCACGTTTTGCACGTATTACAACAGAGTGGCTCTGTAGAAAAGGTTCTGGGTGCTAAACTGGCCTGCCTGCAGTCTAGAACTGTCAGGTGTCAGGCAGGGAACCCAAGCTCAGAGCACAGTGGTCCAAAGATATAACAAGACAGGGTAAAAATACCACGGAAGGAAGGGGAAGGCCAGGCACGGCACAAACACACTAAGGAGACAGAGTAGCCAAATGACAAAACAAACAAAAAATCGAAATGACGGAACTGCGGGAGCAGACAGACTAGTTACGAATAACAATATTCAGAAATGTACCTTAACAGGTAAGGGGCACAAAACGGGTGAAGAAACATCATTGAACTGGCAAACTAAAAGGGGATGTCAGACGTTTAAATAGAGAGGGCTGATGAGAGATTGCCGGCAGGTGAGCATAATGGTTAGGTGGGTGAGTATATGGAAAATGGCATGCGTAAGTCTGGGGTGAGTTCAAGGGAACAAAACGAAGGAAAACGAGGAAAAAGCTCTGGGCCATGACAGTAACCCCCCCTATATGGGCGCCACCTGGCGGCTGCCCGGGTCGACCAGGATGCGCTCTATGGAAGTCCCGTAGCAGGCCAGGGTCCAAGATGCGGCAGCGCGGCTCCCAACTCCTCTCCTTCAGGCCGTAACCCTCCCAGTCCACAAGGTACTGGAAACCTTTTCCCCGACGCTGCATGACACACGCCAGACACTCTGTTCAGGCGTGTAGATAAGAGCTGGGATCCTGCGACGGTCTGCCTGGCGTTTGATGGTGGCCGAGGCGCGTAGCAGGGCGAGCACGTCTCCAAACCCTCCGGCAGCGATGAACAGAGAAAAGGTGACATTCCCGAGGAGGTGTTGACAAGGGAGTTGTTGTGCCCATCTTACCACGTCTTCTATCTCCCAGGTCACTCCAGCCACTTTAGCTTGGTCCATCTCTACCCGCCCCTGGGAGAGAACATGGCATAGCAAGGAGACCCTGGGCATGTGGAATTCGCACTTCTCCAACTTCACGAATAATCGGTTGCTCAGGAGGCGTTCCAGGACAAGATGCACATGCTGTGTGTGTTCGGCCTAGGTACGTGAGAAGATCAGGATATCGTCCAGGTAAACGAATATGCAACGGTTTAGCAGGTTGCGGAGGATGTCATTGACCAGGGCTTGGAAGACTGCCGGGGCGTTGGAGAGGCCATATAGGGCACCACAAGGTATTCAAAATGCCCAAGCGGCGTGTTAGACGCCATCTTCCACTCATCCCCCTCTCGCACACGCACAAGATGATAGGCACTGCGCAAATCCAGCTTGGTAAAGATGGTGGAACCGTGGAGGGGAAGAAAGGCGGAACTCAGCAGAGGTAGAGGATACTTATTGCGCGTGGTGATCGCGTTCAACCCACGGTAATCAATACAAGGGCACAGGGACCCGTCTTTCTTTCCAACAAAGAAAAATTCCACGCCCAGTGGAGAAGAGTAGGGGCGAATTATCCCTGAGGCCAGCGAGTCCTGAATGTATTGTTCCATGGCCTCGGTCTCCGAGCGGGAAAGGTTGTACAATCGGCTACTGAGGAAAGGCGCGTCCGAGAGCAGGTTGATATTAAGGTCGTATGGGCGGTGGGGAGGCAGAGATAGGGCCCTCTGTTTACTAAAGACCACAGCCAGGTCGTGATAGTCCCGTGGAACTACGGATAGGTCGGGGGGCTCCTCAATGACGGTGGTTCTAGACTCTGGTGTGGACGCTGACCCAAGGCAACGCTGAAAACAGGAAGGACCCCAGGCACGGATGTCACCTGTAATCCAGTCGATGTGAGGGTCGTGGAGTTGAAGCCGGGGGTGCCCAAGGACCAGGGGGGACAAGGGACTGTCGATAATGAACAGTTGAATGTCCTCGTGGTGGTTGCCAGCCAGGAGGAGTCTCAGTGGGGCTGTCCGTTTATCAATGTGGGCTAGCCGACGCTCGCTTAACCCCAAGACCACCACAAGCGGAAACAACAGGGTTGTTGTCCACCCAGAGTTGCCTAGCCAGTTCCTGGTCAATGAAATTGCCATCGGCTCCAGAGTCGATGAGGGCCTGGAGAGGCACCGATGTGGTACCCCAACTAAGGGTTGCATCGAGGGTGGGGCGCGAGAGGGAGGAAGCGTCAGCCCGACCTGGGAGTTTCCCAAGCGAGAGGGACAGGTGGAGACCAGATGCCCCCTGCGTCCACAGTAGAGGCAGGCGCCTGCTGCCACTCTTCGGTGGTCAATCGCGTGCGTCCCAAATGAATCGGTTCAGGCTCACTAAAGATGGGATGTGTGCATGGAGCCCCCGATGCACGGGGTGGAGGTGACAACACTTGTCTGGGCGGGATGGGGGGATGGAACTGGGAACATGACAACCTCTCGCAACGGCGTTCCCGGAGACGATTATCCAACCGGATAGAAAGTGCAATCAGGTGTTCCAGGCTGGTAGGCTCATCCCGGGAAGGCAACTCATCTTTAATGGATGACGCCTGCAGTGCGGCGTCATTCCAACCACTTTCAGCGGAGAGAGTGCGGAAATCTATGGAATAGTCTGCCACGCTGCTGGTGCCCTGGCGAAGGGACATGCGGCGTCTCCCGGCGTCCTTACCACCCTCATCAGCTCCTGAGTAAAGATCTCGTAGGAGAGGCACAACGAACCTCCGGTGGTCCAGACCGCTGAAGCCCAGGACTGGGCTCTCCCCGATAAGGCGTCGATGACCTAAGCTATCCTAGACCGGTCCGTGGGGTAGGACAGAGGTTGTTGTTCGAAAAAAACAGAGCACTGCAGAAGGAAGGGGCGGCAGCAACTGGCCTGTCCCGAAAAGCATTCAGGGGGAGACACATGTGGCTCACGTTGAAGGGACGGGAGAGGGGAAGGCGCAGGCCCCGGGGGTTTCACAGGACGGGACTCCACGGAGGCCTGGTGGGGTGTGGGTTGGGATCCCTCTAGAACCAACAGGAGACCCGTGAGCGAGGCCGACAAGGCTTGAAGGAGCTCATCATGGCGGGTGAGGGCAGCGCCTTGTTTGCCAAGCGCATGACGGAGGGTGTTTTCAAAACACTAACAATTCTCAGTTTCAAAATTTTATATGATGTCTTTTTACTATTTTCAATTAAATATATGGATACATCGTTTGCACAGCATTGCATTCTGTTTTTATTTGCATATTTTGCAGCGTCACAACTTTTTGGAAATAGGGTTGTATAATTCAAAGGATGTTGAGAGATTTTGTTGAGGAGATTTTTACGTAGTTGAAGAATAATGTTTATGTGAGGATTTAATTGAAGCAATGCCCATCCAGTTGCAAAATTGCTCCTGGTCAGTACATCAGTACATTCATCAACAAGGCCAGACAATCCCCACTGTCACTTACCCTCTCTGCCCCATAAGGTAGTTCTACTTAATGGATTTAATTATTGCACTTCTCTGGACTTCATTCTTGCACATTGCACTTTATGCTACTTATACATTAAATGTTGGCACATTTAATATTTACTGTGTCATTTCTATTTAACCTAATACCACTTACTGTGTTTTCTGTCATGCTCCATAGCACCAAAGCAAATTCCTTGTATGAGTACCCTACTTGGTAATAAAGCTGATTCTGATCTTATGTTTAAGTTCTCACTAGACAAACACAACAACTTTAGAAGGTAAATAGTGAAATATTATTCCTTCCTAATCTTCCCTTCTGGGATGGACAAATTAAAAGAAAACACAATTTTAGAAAATCCTCCAGTATTATGGCTGGAAAGGAAGACGTAAAATAATACGTAAAATGGTTTTCGTCCCTTAATAATTACTTTATTATATCCCAGGAATCCTGTTATATAGCAAATCTTGAATTGAATGTAAGGTCATTTCATTCATTAAAATATATTTAATATAACAGGAATGTAGTAAAAGATGTGCTTTTGTTGAAAGAGCAGAAAATCAAAACCATGCTGCAGCAGTTCCTGTAGACCATTGAACCACCCTAGGCATTCAATTACACTTATTTTTAACCATTTCCACTACTTATATCAAGAAATAACTCCATTCCCAATTTTAAGCTTAATAACAAAGTTAGTTCGAGCTATTAAGACATTTAGGGATAAATAACTTAGGGCATTTATACATATGACACATATGACATATGTCCTTTAAATCACTGACAGAAACCGATGTTTCCCAGAAACATTCATTTACGCTACTAGAGACTAGTTTAAAGCAATTGTTTAAAGCAATCCATGAGCTTCACATATGGATGCTTTAAAATTTGCAACAGAAGTTAATGTATATCCTATTTGTGGGACAAACTTAGCATTGATATCTCTATTGCATTTCCATAACAGACTGGGAGAATAGCTAGGAATACTTGTGCATGTTTTCAGTCAAATTCAGACATTTCCTGAAAAAGAGAGAACAAGAAAGAACTGTATATACGTATGTTGTGTGAAGAAGGTCCCAGACTGAGCCAAGAAAAGTGTTTAAACCACCGTCACCAGGTGGCATGTATGGTCCAGAGTTGAGACCTTAGACTTCCACTTAAGACTCTGGTAATTCTTTATGGGGCATTCAACACATTAATGGGTCACATTCCTTCAATGCAATCATCATGTTGCAAATTGTTAGGGGATAAAAAGTAAGCATTTCACTGTGCTATTTACACCTGTTGTACCCTGCCCATGTGACCAATGCGTTTAAGAGTTGATAGACATAATCCATACCTCCATGGCTGAGGGTGACTCCTGGTCTGGGGGCTTTTCCAATAGTGGAACTCTGGGGCTCTCCCTCTGCCTGGTATTCCTGGGCATTTCCCTTTTGTTGGGGAGGGTGGTGGGTGAGTTTCTCTGGGTGGTTGGGAGAGACTCAGTGACAACAGTGTGTGTAGTGTCTGCCGTGGTAGCTTTCTTTGCACTGAGTGCTGCAATAGCAGCGATGCATGAGGACAGTTTGGCTGATGATTTGGCCTGCTTGGCCTGAGAGAAACTAGAGGACAAAGACTGAGAACAAGGGTCCCCAGCCTCCTTACCCAATCCTTCCTGGGTTCTGGATGCCTCTTTGGTTTTCTCATCTTCAAGTTTTTTTTGTTTTTGGGAGTCAAACATGTTGGGGATACCGGTACCAAAAGTGCAATTGTTGTTATTGTTTTTGTCAAGTTTAGACCTATCACTTGCTCCATTCGTGCCAGGCATGGTTGTGCTATGAGGTTCTACCAGTATGTTTTTTGGGGTCTGCTGCTCATCTTTCTTGGTAGTGGCAGGTAGCCCTGTCAGAGGGATTGTCCTAAAACATGTCAGACTGCCTTGCTTCTCCCTGTCCCGTGGGTCGTCCACTTCAATCTTATCATCATCATCAAACTCCTCAGCACTGGAAATAGGGCTAAACTGACTGAACATAGAGTGAGAGTTGGAGCTGATAGCCAATCCATGATGGGTCTCAACAGCTTTCAGAGTCTTACTGGAGAGGAAGCCATTGTGGAGTCTGTTGTGGTTACCTATAGTGGTTGGGTGAACCTGGACCTCCTTCTCTGTGTCTCCATTGGCATCCATTTTGTGGACATTCTTGACAATGACACTGACTCCCACATCTGGAGTTCCAGAAGGAAGTTGTTCCTCATCCTCGTGTGGTATACTGGGGTGTTTGAGCTGACCTTCATGGGGTTCCTCGTGACCTGACTCAATGGCTGCTTTCGGATCAACCATGTCTGGTATGTCAAAGGCTGCCAGCAAGTCGTCAAAGTCAGGGGTCTTCATATCGCCCATGATCTTGGTGTGATGTTGTAAGTACCTGGAGAAAACATAATGAAAACAATTAGCACAAGTACATAGTACATAAACAAGCACAGAACAGGCCTGCCCAATTGCCATATACCTCAGGCTACAATATGATCACAAAGCACTGTTGCTGATGATGTGTATTCAGTGCCCTCCAGAATTCTTCAGCTCAGCCATTATGAAGTCTGTTTTGGCAGAGGCAACAATTTCATCTAAAATTTGGTACTTGATTCCACTGTATCCAGTTTATCAAGGCATTTGGAAGCTAAACTTCACCACAAAACTACCTAGTGGGTAGTCTGTGGTGGGAACGCGTAAAGTAATCCCAGAGGCCACGGGCGGTGTGCAAACGCGTCTGTGCCGAGGGGCGCGCGGTCCTGGTCCCTTAGGCAAAACCATAACCTGCATTGCGCGTACGCTCTCGACACAAACAAGTCCACCTTGGCCTCCCCAAATCTCTCCCAAATGAGGGAGACGATTTCGGGATGAAGACGCCAATCGTCTTCCCTCAAATCGTGGCGAGACAACAGGTCCGCCCCTACATTCAGGATCCCCGGAATGTGGGCAGCTGTCAGAGAACGCAGGTGGCTGTGAGCCCACAGCCATAGATGCCTTGCCGACAAGTGGAGCGCA